>JAREIK010004925.1:0-46015 GCA_029783825.1 Sapria himalayana
TATAGATATAAAGATAGACAAATAGATAGATAGATATACAGATATACAGATAGATAAATAGACAGATAGACACATAGATTAATTGAGAGATAGAGAAATAAACTGATAAACAGACAGACAACCAGACAGATAAGATAGATAGACAAATAGTAGATAGACAGATAGAGATATAAATAAATATATAGATAGATAGACAGATAAATAGATAGATAGATACATAGAAAGATAGACAAATAGAGAGCTAGAAACATAGATAGGTAGATAATAGAAAGATAGATAGATAGACAAATAGATTGATTAGGTGAGATAGATAGGTAGATAGACAAATAGATAGGATAGATAGCTTCCAGACTAGGACAGATATCTAGATAGATATATAGATAGGTTGATTCGAAAGCTAGGCAAATACGTACAAATACACATAGACATATAGGCAAATACACACAATAGATAGATAGATAGATAGTAGATAGATAGTTCGATAGATTGATAGATGATAGATAGATAGATAGACAAAAGATAGACAGAGAGATAGATTGATAGATAGATAAATAGATAAACAAATAGAAAGATAGACAGATAGTTAGATAGATTGATAGATTGATAGATAGCCAGAAATATAGAGAGATTGATAGACAGATAGATAAATAGACAGATAGACAAATTGACAGATAAATAAAAATATAGATAGACAGAAATATAGAAAAATAGATAGATTGATTAATAGATAGACAAATCTACAGATAGATAGTCAGATAGACAGATATAAAAATAGATAGATAGGTAGGTAGTGAGATAGATAGATAGACAGATAGAAACAAAGACAGATAGATAGATAGATAGACAGAGATTATAGATAAGTATATATATAGATAGATAGACAGCTAGATTGATAAATAGATATATAGATAGATAGATAAACAAATAGGAAAATAGATAGATATAAAACTAGACAGATAGATTGATACACAAAAAAACAAATTGACAAGAGATAAAATGATAGATAGTCAAAAAGACAAATAGAAAGATAGATAGATCGACATAGACAGATAGACATATTGACATATGAACATATAGACAGCTATTCAATAAACAATATAAACATGATAGAAATATATATACATAAATACATAACATGCATAATACATACCTAGGATACCTACATACATACATACATATATATATATATATTGATAGTTAGAAAAATAGACAAATAAGGAGATAAATAGATACAATATAGATATATAGATAGATAGATAAATAGATAGATAGATAGTATACATATATACAAATAGAATATAGATAGATAGATAGGCATAAAGACAGATTTATACATAGACAGATATACAAATAGATATATATACTAATAGCTGGATAGACAGATAGGCAGGTAGATAGATAAATAGATAGGTAGATAAATAGAAAGATAGATAGATAGATAGATAGATAGTCAAATAGACAAATAGATATACAGATAGACAAATAGAGTGACAGATAGATAAATAGATTGGCAGACAGACAGATACATAGATATATATATATTGACAGACTAGTAGACGGAAAGATACGTAGATTGATAGATAGACACAGACAAATAGATAGTTAGATAGATATACAGAGATACAGATAGATAGATAGATATATAAATAAACTATTATATAGATATACAGATAGATAGATACAAAAATAGATAGACAGATAGATAAATAAATAAATAGATAGATAGATAGATAAATACATATATAGACAAATAGACAAATAGACTGATACACAGATTGGCAAATAGAAAAATAGATTGATAGACATAAAGGGAAATAGACAGATTGACAGATAGGCAGATAAATATATATGGAAATAGACAAATAGATAGATATATATATATAGATAGTAAGATAAACAAATAAATAGATTGATTCAATGATAGAAAAATAGATAGGTAGATAGATAGATAGATAAATAGAAAATTTACGGATAGACAGAGAAAGATATAGTTGATAGATAGACAACTAAACAAATAGATTTTTAGAGAGTTAGATAGATAGATAGATAAATAAATAGATAATATTATTCTAAGTCCTACTACCCCGGGTAAAGAAAAACCCCTCTCGACCTCGCCGGTGTGATATTGACTGATCCAAGGAGCGGGTACTAATTAGGCAAGGTGATCGATCTTTAAGCTAGTTTCCCACAAAGTTGGCACAAGCAAGGTAGAAGCTCGTAGAAGCTCCACGTCCATTTTTGTTTGATGAGCTCAAAGTCTCTCACGATTAGGGAGTCTAGGAAGGATCATGACTAGTCTAGTTGGAGTTGGCGACCACCTAAAGGCCCTGCCCTCTAAAGGGTGGATTGTTGCTGACTTGGGCAATAAGAGCTTGATTAGGGTGGTCGAAGATCAGGGAGGAAAACGATCAGGATCTCACGTGTGGGACGTCAAACACCAGTCATTGCATGGGGAAGGGTATTCTAAACACCCTTGTCAACTAGATGCCTTCCACCATCTTAGTCTAGCCTTTAATATACTCATACCTCTCTGTTCAAGAGGTCCTTCGTGTATGACCTGTGGATAGACAAATAGACAAATAGATAGACAAATACATTCATTAACAGATAGAGAGATAGATTGATAGGCATATAGGCAGATAGACAGCTAGATAGTTAAACATACAGGTAGATAGATTGAGAGATATATAAAGAAATATATAGATAAAAAAAGATAGATAGATAAATAGACAATTAGATAGATAGAGGTATAGACAGATAGATAGATAAACATTTAAATAGCTAGACATTTAGATAGATAGATAGACATATAAAGAGATACATAGATAGATATATAGATAGAAAGATAGATACATAGATAGATAGATTTATTGATTGATTGATTGATAGATAGATAGACAATTAGATAGATAGATATATATATATATACATAGATTGATAGTTAGACAGATATACAGATAAATAGATAAATAGAAAGATAAATAGAAAGATAAATAGATACATAGATAGATAGATAAACAGTGATATAGATAAACATATAGACATATACAAAGATAGATAGATAGAAATAATGATAGATTTATAAAAAGACAAATAAATAGATATACAAATAAACATATAGACAAATAGATAGACAGATAGAAAGATATAAAGGTAGAAGGATAGAAAGATAAATTGATAAATAGATAGATAGACAAATAGACAGATAGATTGAGAGAGAGAGAGAGATAGATAGACAAATAGATAGGTAGGTAGGTAGATAGACAGATAGGCTGATAGACAAACAAACAGACAGATAGATAGATAGATAGACAAAATGACAAAAGATAGATATTTAGAAAGATAATAAATAGATAGATAGATCGATAGATACTTAGATAGACAAATATTTTATTAAACAGATAAATAGATAGACATATAGGTAGATAGATAGATAGATAGAGAGATAGATAGATAGATAAGTAGATAGATAGTTTGATAAATAGATAGATAAATAGTCAGATAGACTGATAGGTAAATTATAGATAGATAGAGGCATATATATAGAGCCAGATAGATAGATAAAGAGATAATTAGATAAATAGATAGATAGACAGATAGGTAAATAGACAAATAGACAGATAGATGGACATATAGACATATATGTAGATTGGAAGATAGGAACATAGATAGACAGGTAGATAGATAGATATATAGATAGATTGATTGATTGACTGATAGACTGATTAATAGATAGACAGATAGACAAATAGAAAGATTGATAGATGGATAGATAGAACGAAAGGTAGACATATATATTTATAGACATATAGAAAGATAGGTAGATAGACATACAGACAGAAAGTCAGATAGATATAAATATAGTCAGATAAACAGATAGACATATAGACAGATGGACAGATAGATAGTCAGATATACCGATGGACATAAAGATAAATAGTCATATAGATAAATAGACAAATAGAAAGATAGGCCGATAGATAGATAGATAGATAGATAGATATATAGATAGATAGAAAGACAGATAGACAAGTATATAGATAGAAAGATAGACAAATCGACACCTAGATACAGAGACTGATAGATAGATATACAGAATGATAGATGGATAGGTAGACATATAAATAGAAATATAGATAGATAGATAGACAGATAGACAAATATAAAGATAGTATCTGTACATAAAATAAAAAAATATTATGTTTTGATAAATATATAATTTTGTAGTATATATGTAAATATATACTTGCATTTCACTCGTACATATATTACTGTAGTATATGTACATAAAATTACAATTTTATGTGTTCATATATACTGAGTACAAATATACTTAGTATATATGTACATAAAATACTGTAGTATTATATGTACGCATATACTAACTATATACGTACGTATATACCCTATTTGTTGCCATTGTTGCTGCTGCCGTTACCACTCCCGCTACCATTGCCACTACCCATGTCGCTGCCCCTCCCGCTGCCCCTCCCGCTGGCCCAGCCACTACCGCCCCTTTCTCCGCTGCCACCTCTACCGCTGCTGCTTCCACTCCTGCCACCACTGTTGCCCCTACCACCACTGCCAGCCCCTACCACCGCTACCGCCCCTACCATCACTACTGCCCCTACCACCCCTGCAGCCATTGCCCCCTACCACCGCTGCCGTCGTTTCCACCGCTACTACCGCAACTACCGCTGCTCCAACTACTACCACTACTGCCATCGCTATCGTAGCGGTCACTACCGCCACTACCATCACTGCCAGTACTACTGCCACTGTTATCACTTCGTCTACTGCCACCACTACCGCTACTACTACTACTACTGATAATATGTTTTTACAAACCTATAATAGGCTAAAACTTTGCCCAAAAAATTCAGAGACACACAAAATATTCACAGATATATAAAAATAATGATTATAGACATGAACAAACATATTAAAGTTGATTGTCATACAGCTTCAACTAAAATTTAATTAAATAATTTAATATTTTTATATTAAATTGAATAAAAACAGAAACTATAAATGAAAATTTTAAAGTAAACAAAAAAAATTCATTTAATAACTTATTCTAACACAATATTTTAAATAACTAAAACAAAAAAATAACAAAATTATATTACATCTTATTAATCAATGTATCTACCGACTGTGCATAAAGTATAATCTATCAATGCATTGACATTACTTTCTCTCCCTCTGCACCTCCAGTCACCAACTTTCTGCAGTGAAAAAGTTGTCCGAGTCATGGTGCGTCATGTCTATTGAAAAATCTCTTCACCTATACAAGCTTCGCATGGGAAACAATGCAGTACCATATCTGTAAGATATTTAAACTACTTAATCAAATCAAAATAAAAAAAAAACTATGGTTTGATAAATATATGTTACTGTATACTAGCATTTCACTCGTACATATATTACTACAGTATATGTACATATAAACTCCAGTATTATGCATACATATATATTTAGTACATATATACTCAGTATATATGCACATAAAATACTACAGTATAATATGTATGTATATACTATTTATACGTACATATTTTGGTGGCAAGAATCTTAGTAAATATATTTTTTGACAAATTATCTATATTAATGATTTATTAATGATAATAATCAAAAACAAATATCATATTCTGAGAGTTAATAAATTATTTGATTAGTTGGATATAATAAAGCATTATGTAAAATAGATTTGTGATCTAATTATCATGAAACAAAAATTAAAAAAATATTCTTGTATGAAACACATGCCAAAATATAAAACACATATAAGTGGTTGGTATATTTAATGTCAAAATGGGGGGCGTCTACTCCCCATTTTTTGTCAAAAAAAAGGAGCATTTCCTCCTTTTTTTTGTTTTATTATTTTTCTAGCATATATCAACATATAATAAGCATTAAGATTTCAAATGTATATTTCTTATACCTTTTGCATTCGCCTAATTCATAATGAATAAGAGAGAACGGGGGAAGAGCCCATAATATAGGTTAGCATATGCCGAACAATGTAAATTTTGTGTTTTATTTAATATATATATTTTTGTTCTTTTTCATAAATCTAACAAATAGGAAACCAAGTTATTCTCAACAATTGGTATTAGAAGTTTAGGTTGTGCATTATGATGCCTCATTGGGCAAACTTACTATTGATGATGATAATTAATTTAATAATAAGTAAAAATTTTGTAGACAATATCAGCATGTCAAAAGAGGTGTTCTTAATTCTCATTCACAATAGTTTTGCAAGGATTGTCTAGAATAAGTAATATTTTGTAGACAGTAATGGCTGCATCTGGAGGAAAAGTGAAAATAAAAAAAATATATGGACAAAATTTGGATTCTAGAAAATATAGATGCAAGATTATATATACTAAAAAAATCTATATCGATCCTTTTCTAAAAAAGAAGATAGAGTCTATGAAGAAAGAAGAGCACATACTAGCACTTGAATTCATCTGAAATATGATAACTTACCAGCTTACTTTCAATATAAAAATTAGAAGAGCATAGTAAGGGTTACGAAGGCTCTTGCTAGTATATACGAAAATCTAATTGATGCTAAAAAAGTGCACATGATGAGGTGTTTTTTCAATCTAGAGTTGACAGAAAGCACATCATTGACCCAACAACTCAATTAAGTCAATACAATAACAACCCAATTAAGTTTGTTTGGTATTGAAGCCAATGATGAAGTATGTGTATTGATACTTCTGTGTTCTCTATCAAAAATTAATGTATTACAAATATAGTTGTGCATAGTTCATCAAGAACTAATAAATTGAAATTCGATGAATTTCATGATCTAATTCTCAGCAAGGAAATTCAACAAAGATAGGCAAGTGAAACATCAACATCTTTAGAATTATATACAAAATTAATTGAAAGAAATTAAACCAAGTGTAAACGTTAAAGCAAATCAAAAAATAAGAGGCCTAAATCTAAGAATAATTGTAATTATAATAGCTCAAAGACCATTAAGTATTGAAATTATCGAGAGACAAGTAACTACAAAAATCAAGCAAGTGTTAGTTATTTTATAGCACGGTAAAATGTATCACAAGTATATGAGTTTAACAAGTAATAATGTTAACTCTATGAATCTGGATTATCATTTCATAGATATTGATTATTTAGATTAATTATCAAAGTTTTTTCATTATCTAAGCTTACAATAAGTAAATAGTTTCTAGTATTTACTCAAGTGAACAATTCTATGGTTACTACAATAAGTAAATAGTATCAAGTCCATGGGTATACAATTTATGAGTTAATGGCTATAGCAGTGATAAAATATGTGACATCTACTCATCCATATTGTTGGAACTTCTCAAACCCATCTAAAAGTCATCAGCATCAATTCATGTAGGAAATAATGTATGTCAGCTAAGCTGGATATCTTATATATTTTAATCCAGTATGAATCATATTGATAGTCAATGCTAGGGTATTTATAAGGGAGCCTATGCGGCATTTAATTAAACATAGTAATTAAAGTATAGTCAAATATATACATGTATTTAAATCTCTTGTAAATTAGTATCAATATACATAAAACCTATTACATTTTTATTTGAATTTATTGAAAACCGGTCAATAAATGTTTACAGATATTAATTTGATATTTACATATATTAATGTGACTATACTTTAAATTTACAAATATTATATACACTCTTACATTTTTATAAGAATGTGTGTGTTTACCTATACATAAAGCCATGTATAAAATATAGTTTACAGATATTAATTTAATTATACTTATTGGGTAGGCACGACATTATGGAATAATAGATATTTTCATAATGCAAATTTATTACATGTGTATTTCATAATGATGACTTACAAATTTCAAAATACATAATTAAATGCATATCATAAAGTTAGAATAACTTTATTTGTGTAAAATATTTTTATAATGTTATATGTATAACACTAATTATATTTGAAATACACGACGTGTATATTGAATGTATCATATATAAAATTATGATAGATATATATAGATATATATATCTATATATATATAAATATTTATATTAAATTATGTTGTTATATTTATATACTGTTATGTTTATGTATACTTTTTTATAGTTATAGATATTATAAAATATACTTATATATTTATGTGTTATATACACACTACCCAACATAAAACACCCATTTTGTGATTAAACTTAGAAAAATAGAAAACCGTCTAGTGGAAAAAAAAGGAAATAAAGTCGGCATACCACTGTGCACCATCAACATCCACACAATGAGAACGTATTGTATCACAAATGCATTAGGTATGTATATGATTAACTTTATATACTTAATCCAAGCATACAATGGTGATTAAAGAAGAAGAATTTCGGAAAAAAAATTTATAGAATCAATACGCAAACTCTTGCATTAAGATAATTGATGAAGAATTAGGGTAGAAAATGTACCTCAAATCTATAAAAAATTTTCGCTTAATTTGAATATGTTTAGATGCATCAGTGTCGAGAGAAAGATGGAGGATTGTGGAGGTCTTGCGTCGCTTAATCTTCGAAAATGTAGGGAGAAAGATGGAGGACTTGAGTCTCGACAAAATAAACATTAAATAACAAATTATATATATTTCCAAAATATTTATATTTTTAATTATAAAAACATTGAATAAATAATATAATATATATATACATATATATATATATAATATAAAAAGACTCATTTATTTTATTTACTATCAAAATTTTTTCAACTAAATTAATGTGCGTGTAGCAAGGTACACATGAAAAATATACAGCTTATAATTTTTTATTATAATATTTATTAAATAATAAATATATAAACAATTAAAAAAATATATATGTTTAGCGTTATAAAAAAATATCAAATAGCTACAAAATTAACAAACTTCATATAATAAGCCATACAGGTAAAGATGATCTGTCTTCAAGTCACTCTCCTAAGAGTTATAAAATACACATAATGTTAAAAAATATATAAACATTTATATTTTATAGTTATAAATTTTTAAGAATTCATCATATTAATTTTTATGAAAATAATATGTAATAATTTTAAAGGCATAAAATTTCATATTATTTGATATTATTAATAATTTTAAAAATTTAAAAAATAACTTAAAGTGATAAGATAAATAAAATAAGTTTATTAATTATTTTAATAAAGACTGAAAGTTAAAAGCAAATAGAAGAAATTTTACTCAATTATTTAATTCTTATAAATTTTAGTAGGGAGAAATATTTATTTTTAAATATTAATTTATTTTCTTGTAACTTTAATGAAAAAATTTACATTTTTATTATATTTCAAAATTTTCAAATTTTGCATTAATTATTTTTATAAAAGTTTCCTATAATCATACAATTTTTTTACTAATAATAATATAAATATTTACTTGTTTATATGTCAATTTGGATATTTTTTTAAAATATTTTATATTTTATCATATAATGAATTAATTTATATTTATATTAGTAGAAATTTTAATGTATGTTAATTTAATTTTTAAAATAACGAAATAAATTATTATACTTATTGAATTAATTATTAAATGTTACTTTAATACAAATTTATAAGTTTATTAATTAATAATTTTAGAAAAAATTTTTATATAATTTTTTAAAAAATTAATACATCATAAAAATAGTAATTTTAGTCCGTATTAATATAATTTTTTTTGTATTTTTCTATTTTTAAATTATTTATTTATAATATCATTTTTATGATTTTATGAGGAGAATGTAACTTTCAAGGATCGCTCATCTATATACCATTAACATACATTTAATAAACAAAATTAAATAAAATATTAAAACTAGTAATAAATTAAAAAAAATTAAATAATTAAATATTAGCTAGAAAAATTTTGTCGCTATGTGTGTGTGTGTGTGTGTGTGTGTGTGTGTGTGTGTATGTATGTAATTTGGAACAACTCATATATCATATGCTCCCAAACAATATAGCATAAAAAAGCAAACAAATTATATTAAATCACAACAATATGCATAGATAAAAAATCATAAATTCATAGAACAAAATTACTTATTATAATATCTACATTGTTGTAACTATTTGTATCACAAATTTTCAAATATATTCTACTTTCTTTCTTATTTAATGAAATACAAATTCATGCAGCTCATTGAAACCTTCCAAATAAAAGATAAAACTCAACAAACAATTCACATTCATTTGTATCATATGTATTAATATTTCAAGAACAAAGAGAATCAAATAAAATATCTTTAAAAATATAGTATATAAATAAATTATTGTTTTCATGGTTCAAATAACAAACTCACTTACAAGTAATCCTTGAGCAATCATATATTAATAAAACTTATCATTTTTTTTCTTATTTTCTAAAATTATTAATCATTTTCATTACACATCTCTAAAAATCACCAGTAAGCTAGACATGACTCTTATTTTTAATAAAATAATCATTAGTTAAAGATAAATTCAACCCAACTTAAAAATTTATTAATTATAATCTCACCTCATATTAATGATTTGTATCACCCTTTTGAGTTCTAGTCATTTCTATTGTACTCTTCACAAATATATTTGTATTATTATTCATTATCTTGTTAATGCATTTCATAAAAGCTCAATTTTATGCATACACAATCAATAATGTGAAGCGAAAAAGAGTGAATATTTTAAGTAATAGAAGTGTGTTCCAGAATAAAAATATATATTTAGTGTTGGACATTTTTTTGAAAAAATTATACAAAATAAATATAATTTGATGATAATTAAGAAATGCTATCTAACCTTTTTATATTTCAAAAATAAAAACCCAAATATACTCCTACTCATCTATATCATGTAAAAAAAAACATATTATTACATATATATATATATATATAAAATATGTTTATACATACAAACATAAATACAATATATACATATTAACATATACATATTAATACATTTATACATATATACAAGATAAACATTTATACATTTTAACATATATATTGTATATGCTTTTGTTTTCAAAAATAGTATATTCAAAACAACTATTTTTGACTTTTTTTAAAATATTAAAATATATTTACCTAATCAAGCAGGTAAATATCTTTTTAAAATTATTTTTTAATCACAAGCATAGGCAACATGAGAAAAAAAATTATATATTCATCTATATTTTTAAGAGCACCAAAATATAGATATTTTTTATTTTGAGTATTGATTCTTAATTATTTCATATTACAACCCTTTTACATAATTTTCATTATTTTTTTCTATATTATTATTTAACTAATAAATTATCTACCTAATCAAAATAAGTAAATATATTTCTCAAATTTTTTTAATCACAAATTGAGTCAATTGTCAACATGAAAAAATAATTGTACATTATATTCACAAGAATCTAAATAATTCAAATTGTTTAGTAAATCAGCTAATCATGTTAACTAGTTGTAATCAAATTTACACTTATAGCTATTAAAAATACTTTTGTTAATGTATTCTTCATATTAAAGACATTTAAAATATTATATAGCACCAAATCAACATAATATAATACAAAAGCTTAACACAAATTTTACAATTTCAATTCAATATTTTTTATTTGTGATATTATAAAATGCTCATAATTAATTTGCAAATTTTCTAGATGAAATTAACATAAAAAAATCAAAAAACACAAATTTCATTTGCATCATTATATTTAATAATAATAATAATCTAAAATACTTTAAAACATATTTTATTCTTTTATTGTTATATTTGTTTATTAAATATTAATAAAAATTCTTTGATTGTAGGAATAACAATATCAGTTGAGTGCATAAATATAAAAAAATATTTATTTTAGATACATCACACAAAAGTAATTATCATTTTATATTTTTTATCAATTCATTCATCCGACACAATTAAATATTTATTTCTCACTCAATTAAATAATTTTACATCAATTTTTTAATAAATATTATTTTTATAGAATAATATTTTTTTACCTCATGAAAACATGGATAAATAATCAAATTAAAATAAAAAATAATAATATATTCATCTATTAATAAATATATATGATGTTTTACTAAATTTTCAACCATAATTCAATATAATTGAATTTCATCAATTTTAAAGAAACCCTTTTAGATTTGAAGTAAAAAATAATTACTACTTTTATTATTATTATTATTATTATTATTATTATGTTCTTCATTAATTACTAATTTCACTAGATATGCATGTAACACTCATATTATTATAATTTTCAATAGCATATTCATTTTCCTAAGATTCAATGAAATTTTCATCTATAATATAGTAATTTTTTTATTTTTTATATTTTATTTTTTTAAATCCACATATACAAACATTTATTCTTTTACACTTTAAATGTCATGACATTTTTAAATTATCACAAAAAATATTTATCATTATATTTCTATATTAGTAGCCTTATTACAAAAAATACACAAAACCAAATCATCATTGATTAAGGATACAATTATATTTCTATGTATGATACTTTCTTTTATTTAATTTATAATTTACTTGATTTACATCCTCAATTTTTTTTATAAAAAATGCTAGTTCACTATCTTTAAATCTGCTAGTACACAAGTTTTTTTATGTTATGAATTTGATAGTCCTCATTTATATTTTCTTTTGACACAATCAATAAGACATCAATAAATTTTCTTAAATAGTTGTATAAGATTGAATGAGAAGGCAAACCCCGACAAACCCCAGCATAATTTAAGTATTAGGCAGAAGTGATCCCTAACTAGGCACGACTCAAACCCTAGCTACCCAAGGTGAAGTCCAAGCAAGCTGGCACATGCTAACTGCTTGCCTTGACTTGTACCATTCTGACCCAATCAAACCATGATCTATTTTTAAAACTGATATGTTAGTTTCATACGCCAGCTCAAATCAGAATTTTTGTCCAATTCAAAGCATGACACACCAAATTCAACATGCACAAGCAAGTTTTCAGGGTCATGTCATGTCGACTGTCCCACCCATATGTAGCACACAAGCTAGATAACATGGCCCAACATGACCCAAGTCATCCCATTGCTGAACATGCATGGGTCTGATCATGTTGGGCATGCATGGGTCAACAATAGTTTCGAAAAAACAACAATTGTCATGCTTGAAAGTGTCTTTCATAGGCATGCATTAAGACATGATTTCTAAAACTTAATCCATAGCATATAATCAAGTATCTCATCCGCCACCTCCTAGGAGAAACATACTAATGACTGGAACACATTTTTAAAGTAGCAAGTATTAATACCTGATGAGCAAATGGCTTCCATTCACAATCATAATAACAGCTGACTTATTTTTGAAATTGACAATAAAATATACATTATTTTTAAACATGACAATTGATTAACACACTGGATATCATAAAAATTTTAAAATTACATGTGTTAAACATGATTAGACGAGAATACTCCTAATATTATTGATAATCTAAAAAATCTTTATGATTCATATATTTGATGAAAACTATGTCTTGGTGACTTGACAAATATCTTCATCTAAAGATAATATATCTCTGGTTAGAGACTCATCAAACATTGAATTTCCAACTTTTAAAAGTAATACTATCAAAATATTAAACTCTGAGGTAGAATCATCAGCTGGATCATAATGGACCAATATGGCCCACATTTTTTAAGCTTGGTCAACACATTACTCCTCGTCAACCACAACGCATTACCAAAGGATGTAGACAATTAAAGCTTGATGGACTAACTAAGCCATTCAGATTAGATTCATGTCAGGTAAAACCAACATGACCAAGCAAGGGAGAATCTAGTACATGGCCCAGCCTACACCTAACCAAGACTGGCCTGGATTTGCTGTCTTGGGCAACAAATTACAACTGGCCCTAGCCCTATCACCAGACAATAAGCAGGATCAGAGGGCAACCTCAACTACCTATTGCAAATAATGTAGGCAGCATGCTTGCTCGAACGTATCATTACAAGATAATATTTAAAAAAACACACAACTAAAAATATAAATCTGAAAAAAGAAAAATCTAAAGAAATGTATGCTAAACTAAGGTTAGTCCATCTAGTTCGTATGATTATATTTTTATATTTTAACATCCACTTGTAGCTCTTTTATTTTATCATTAAAATTCAATCATAAATATTCTCAATCTTTTAAACATGATAATTTTAATAATATTTGATAATAATGTTATTCTTCTATCCACTATTATCAAAATCATACGATTTATGATTTAATTCATGATTAAGAGAGTAAACAATCCAACTCTTTAAAAGAATAAAAAGCATGCATTAATTAAATACTAAATCACTGAATCACGAATCAATTTAATACTGATGATCAATAATTAATTAACATGAAAAAAAATAACTCAACCCTTTAATATTATGAATTTAACGTAAAAAAATAATAAAATACCAAAAAAATCATAAAAAAAAAGCTAAAATACCAAAAAAAATTACCTACGATAAGAACTATAAATTAATTAACGTAAAAAAATCACAAAAAATTTAATTTACAATTTGATTCGATTCGCGATTTACTGATCATCATTCCAATTTTTAATTCAAATCTCGATTTAACAACTATGCTTCTATCTCAAATCATATTCTTGATCATAAAAAAATAAATTATGATATTATGCTAGATACTAGAAAGGACAATAAATCAATCGCTCATAAGAAGAATGTTAAGCTCAACATATTAATTTTTCATATCACTTTTAATTAATATATAATAATACATAATATTTAAGTTTTTCAATAATTTACTTATTTCAATGAATATCCTCATCATTTGCTTTCAAATAATTGAATCAAAAAATTATCTTTAAATATGATATTAATCTTCATACTTGAAAGTTCACAATAATTATTTTATACTTATCTTTATAATATTTAAATAAATAATCTAAATATTCATAAATTCTACTCAAACTTTTATAATTAATTAATGCAGATGAATATGTATTTAATTATTATATTTTATATCTTTCATCTTTACATTAGTATTCATACAAGATGCCAAGTAATAAATATATTAAATAAAAAATAATATTTTAAAGATTTACTTTCAATCTTAATAGTTATGACAAAATTGAGTGTTCACTATATTTATTAAAAAGAATTAATATAGCATATATACCTAAATATTATATATTTAGTAAAAGTATATATAAATAAGTAAAGGTTCATATCATAAAAAATTTTAAAAATAAAATTTTTATAACTAATTCTCTATTATTAATTATTATTTTATTAATTTTATTATTAATGTATTCATATATCACAAATTAGTAACCAATATTTGAATTCAACAAAAAATATATATAATTTCAATAATACCTAACATCCACTTAGAATTTTTAGGACAACTTACTTACACAGAATATAAAACTCTCATAATCTTCTAAATATTTTAATATATTTTCATAAATTATGTATATATTATAATAAGGAGAAAACTAGTAAACTCAATCTTCATTATTAAATTGATTATATGACACATATAATGTAAAAAATCTCATCTAAAAAATTATTTTTAATGATTCTTACGAACATGCTTATAATAACGCCATTATTTGATATATTATTAATATTATACTATATATTTTATTTTATATTTCATATTTCCTAAAGACATTCAACAGACACAATTTTATGACAACATGATAAAAATAATAAATCTCATGAAATCCTATATTTTTTGGAATAATTATATAAAGGGATAATTATGACATGACATTCTTGCCTAAGAAATTATTCCTATTAATTTTTTTAATTTATTATGTGAGATATACAAAATATAAAATATTTTATCTAAGAAATAATATTTAATAATTCTTACAAACATATTTATACCAATAATATTATTTGATACATTATTTAATATAATGTTAAATATTTTATTATGCATCTTTTATTTTCTAAAAACATTCACAAACACACAAATATGACAATATCATCATAAAAATAAAAAAATCTCATAAAATTTTAATATTTTTTGGGATAATTATGAAAAGAAGTCCTAAAATAAAAATAATTATATTTTAAACCCCTTATTAGTTTAATTTTATATTTAGGGACTCATCAAAATATTTATGATGTAGGTCTATTTTTGAGCAACCAAATTTCCAAACACATAATTAAATTACCCCTTGCATTATTTAAAAAAATCAATAAATGTAATGCATGAATTTATGCATAAACTCGTTATAATGCATAAAGCAATTTATGGATAAGCTCAATTATGCATTTATGCATAAACATGCATAAAAAGGAGTTTATGCATGATGAGCGTATGCATTTATGCATTAGCCAAGTTTATGCAAAGTTATGTACGCATAAAAACTCATATATACCTAAACTAGTTTTTGCATTTCTGCATGATGAGCTGTTAAGCATAAAACATGTTATGCACATAAACCCTTTTATGCATTTATGCACAACAAGTTAATGTGCACAACAAGTTAATGTGCACAACAAGCTTATGCATATATATGCATAAAAATGAGTTTTTGCATGATACCATATGCACTCATGCGTTAACTAATTTATATTCATGTTTATGCATAAACACAAACTCATTTATGCATAAACTCAATTATGCATAAAATCAAGCTTATTCATAGTTTGGTATGCATAAAAACTCATTTTATGAGTAATGCATTTCTGCATTATAAAAGTTTTATGCATAAAAACTCATGTACATAAAAATTCATTTACAACCATGGCTCATTTGGGCATAAAAACTCATTTATGTGCTTATGTGCATAACAAATTTTTATGTGCATGATGAATTCATGTGCATAATGAATTTTTATGCATATCAAACTATGCATAAACAAGTTTTTTTTTTTTTGCATACTTTAATATGCATAAATTGAGTTTTATGCAAAAAGCTCGTCATGGTAAAAAACAAGTTTGTGCATAACTTGGAATGCAGAAAAACAAGTTCATGCATAGCTGGTATGAATAAAAATATGTTTATGCATACCATGGTATGCAGTAAAACAAGTTTATGCATCGATGGTATGCATAAAAACATATTTATGCATAGATGGTATGCATAAAAACATGTTTATGCATGACAATTATGTATTATATTTTTTTTTTGATTTTTTTTAATAATGCAAAAATAATTAAGGGTTTGAAAATATGAGTGTTTAAAAAAGGACACAAATTATAAACATTTTTGATGATGTATGTGAATACAATATCTTCATAGACCACTCCACTTTACACTATTAAGATTATTAATTATTATTCGTTTTACCCTTTTAAAAATCTAATAAAAAATATACACATTAGCAATATACTTAATCATGCTTTTTCTTACATCTTAATAATGATAAATGAAATGGATAAATAAATATCAGGGTTGATCCATATTCAAAAATTTTACCCCTCATGTTCTTTAAATTTATCTAAGATTCAATGGATCATATATATTTATGCATTGTTTGAATTATCTCCTAAGATTATCTAATACCATCAGAATTCTGACAAGTAGATATTTTTTTATAATATACATCTTTTTATCAACATTTTTTAAATTTTTATTTTTAATTATATTAAAATAAATTCATAGAACAAATATTCATCTATTAGTTTAATTTTTATATGCAAAAGCCAAGGTAGACTTATATTACAAATATATAACTCAATCTCAGACTTTTCAATCAGATTTATTCTATATTTAAGTTTATATTATTTTCATATTACCTATTTTTTATTTTATTAGTTTATAAAATTTTTAGTTTAATTTTTATTTACTTTATACTAGAAGAAAAACTAACTCAAATACACACACACACACACACACACACATATTCAATCAATATACCCAACAAGTCCACAAAAACCAACTAAAATATTCATCCATCAACATTGAATACTTATAGTCATAATCAATAATATAGTTTCAATTCTAACATGATGTATTATTTATATGATATAAAAAATAAATAAAGAATACTTACCGCTCACTATTATAAAATAATTGTAATATTTTAAAAGAAAAATAAAATTTTAATTTTAATATGAAAAATTATAAATGTTTAATATTAAAAGATAATTTCTTTAATTTTTTTTTCATTTTAAAACAAATACAACAATCATTAGATTTTATTTATGTTCATAACCTTTGGAAGAAATTAAACATGTTACAAATAAAAGATACATATTTTTTTAGCCTTTGCGACAATGACATTAACTTGTCACTCTTGTTATCAGAACTCAAGATCTCAAAGCAGCCATTGATGCCAATAATAGCAACAAATTCAAAAATGGAGTACTTGCATTCTTCACCCCATTAATATATAACATTATTTAAAAACACATCTATGGACCATGCCATTCAGTGCCATGCCTTGGGCCAAGCTTAAGTCACCTAGCCTAGTTCAAAAATGGGGTACATGCCTTGTGTACCGGGTAAAATCTCCTCCAATTGACTATTTAAAAGTTAATCTAGCAAGCTTCTGATTATTTAGATAGAATAAATTGTGATGAAAATGCAGCTAATTTAGGGTATAATTAGGCCACCCATTGATGATAAAAGAAAAAGTTCAGAATATGTTATTTGAAATTGAATTTATTGATGATAAAACACAAAAAATTTCAGCAGATTAACAAGATTCAAAAAAAATCGAATGTGAATAGAAGTAAGTATTACAGCAACATCATATATGAGACTCCATTGATTCTGTAAAATATCCAAGCAAATACTCCATCTGCATAAACAGATGAAATCCATGAGAAAAGAAACATTTCATTTAGATGCTATCAAATACAACAATCTTCTACTTTGTATCCAAACAGCACAAATCCAATAATCACTAGGACATATAGGTGACTAACATACCATGCCAGACAATCTCAGTATACTGACACACAAGCCAATGCCAAGCAGGCGAAGAAGTTATTTTGGGCATGCAGCACATGCTCCATGGCATCCTAGTATGCAAGCTTTAGCCTGCAGAGTAGGTGCATGTGTTGTCATGTATCATGGCCCATAAGTGAAACAAGAAAAAAGAAAGATTACTTTGAAATACCAAATACCAGGTATTCCGTGAAACAAAGAAAACATAAGGAATATAAAAGTTAAAATTACATTGTGCAAGAAACAATGAATGGAATGACATACTATTTGGGTGAAACATCACAAGTTAGCAATTTTCAATGGCAAACTTCAAGTCTGACTTAGTCATAGTATCAAAGTCAAGCTGTGGTGCTCTCACCATGAGCTCAACTTGAGGAGAGTAGTTATGGGAGCCAACAATTCTAACTATATCACCCAATTGATATCGATATAGTCCTTTGTAGGTAGTCATGACCAACTCATACATCTTCCCCACTTCGATGCCAGAGAAATCCATAGTTGTTTCTTTTATCATGGTCACACCATGAATCACATTAACAGTATTAAATGGAAGAAACTCAAAGTGAGATATAATGGGAAGAATGACGAACCGAGTTGTGTATGGTGGTTCCATAGGATCAAGGTTGACTACAACACAACATTTTGAAGCATGGTAATCTATGTTTAACAATGGAGTCTATTCTATGTATTGCTTGAGTTTTGGATAATACTGCTTCATGCTTCAAGTGGTGACACACATGACGTATCGAATATTAGGCCACAGCTTGCTCACAATCTCATCCCAACAATTTTGCTAAAATATTGTTCAAACTCTCATGGAGAGGTCTACTCGAGGGACACCAAGAAACTCAGTAATAGAGCTTCTCACTGCAGAATCAAAAATTTCTTCTCCTAAGAACCCATTTTCAAGATCATCACATAACTGATTCTACTTGGACTCCAGAAGAGAAAAAGCTTTAATTAAACCTTTGGCATAAGAAGCATGAATTCCATCAATGAATCCAGAGTTGCGGAGACCACAAAGAAGATGACAATACATTTGGTTCATAACAATGGATCCCAAAAACACTTGTACAAGTCTAGAACAAGAGGAAAACTTAGACCATGTCACAGATCTCCTTAAAGGGTATGAAGATGCTGGCATCACCTCAAATCCCCCCTTCATAGAGGTGAGATTACCAGCATAAACAAATAGGATGATCTTATTATTAGCTGATGTTCTAGGAGGAAACAACCTATCTTGAATTTCGTATTGTGCTTTGTCAAAACACACAAATAGGAAGATACAAAAACCTTGTATATAATTTTAAAAACCTTGTATACAAAAACCTCGTATTGTGCATCATGTCGGGTTTACTTTCTAAGAATTGCAGAGCTGCCTTAATGAGGCATGTGTGAGGCAGCTTTAGAGAGTGAAGAATCAAAGTAATGAATCATTTTAGAATTTATAGAACTGGTGCTAGAGCTTCATAAATTTGACGACATAAATCAAAAGAAAATTAGAATTAACACTGATTGATTTATAGATTACCTATAGAAGAAGCAGATGATAGGATCGGTGGATAGGAGAGGCTAAATCTGCATGTCATCTGCCAAATAGTTGATGTAATCGGAAAATTCATCGTAGGTTGATAGTAGTAAGACGTGGTGGAAGGTGGCCATGTCGATCGGCACTGTACAACCAGTGAGGTGGCCCTAGAGATAATGCACTTTGATAAGGCTTTCAAGTATCAAATGTAGTGCATGAATGAAAAAAATTGCTTCATTTTATTTTGATTTATTCGTGTCGATTATCGAGAGAGAGAGGCGGGTGGTGCTAGTTAGAGACTTAGAAGAGTTGTTGTGCGTAAATGTTTAATTCCATAAATGTTTTAAATTTTAATTATCAAAACATTTAATAAAAAATAAATATATACAAGACATAAATACTCATCTTTTTTTTACTTAATAAATTATTTTCAACAAGTTATTGTATGTGTAGCAAGGCACACATGAAAAATAAACACCTTACAATTTTTTAATTATGAAATTAATTAGACAATAAATATATAAACAATTTCATAATATAAATGTTTAATCTTCCAACTATAAAAAAAAGCTTGGCTACAAAATTTATAAACTTCATATTGCAAGGCACACATGAAAAGATGATTATTCTTCAAGTCACTCTTTTAAGAATTATAAATGCTCTTTATGTTAAAAAAATAATAAATATATATATTTTAAGGTTATAAATTTTTAAGTATCCATATTAATTTTTATGAAGATAATATGAAATAATTATAAAGGCATAAAATTTCATATTATTTGATATCATTTATAATTTTTAAAATTCTAAAAATTACTGAGTGAGAAGATAATTAAAAAAAGTTATATTTATTATTTTAATAAAGACTAAATATTAAAAGCTAATAGTAAAAATATTACACAATTATTTAATTATTATAAATTTTAGTATGGACAAACATCTATGTATTTATTTTTAAATATTAATTTATTTTCTTTTAAATTTAATGAAAAAATTTATATTTTTATTATAATTTAAGATTTTCAAATTTTATATTAATTATTTTTTTAAATGTTTCCTATAATCATAAAATTTTTTTTATACTTATAATAATATTAATATTTACTAGTTTATTCATCAATTCAGAAATTTTTGAAAATATTTTCTATTTAATGATACAATGAATTATTTTATATTTATATTAGTAGAAAATTTATCGATGTTCATTTAATTTTTAAAATATCTTTAAAAATTATTATAATTATTGAATTAATTATTTAATGTTACTTTAATACAAATTTTTAAGTTTCTTAAGTAAAAATTTTAGGAAAATTTTTTGTATAATTTTTAAAATTTTTTATAATCATTAAAATAGTTATTTTTGTCCTTATTAATATAATTTTTTTTTTGCATTTTTATATTTTTTAAATTATTTATTTATAATATCCTTTTTTATAAGTTTATGAGAGAATGTGTCTTTGAAGGATCGCTCATCTATAGACCATAACATGCATTTAATAAACAAAATTAAATAAAATATTAAAACAAATAAGTTAAATATAATTAAATAATTAAAGATTGGCTAGGGAAATTTCGTCGCTAAATCTATCGCTATATTCTTGATTTAATTAGCTAGGAGAGTTTCATCGCTAAATCAATCGCTATATTTAGGATTTTATTAGCTAGGGAAATTCCGTCGCTAAATCCCTCACTATTTTTTGGATAAAATTAGCTATTAAAATTTTATCGCTAAATATATCGCAAAATTCTAGATTTTAATATCTAGGGAAATTCCGTCTCTAAATCCATGGCTAAATTCTGGATTTTAATAGCTATAGAAATTCCGTCACTAAATACATCACTAAATTTCAGATTTTAATAGCTAGAAAAATTTCATCATAAATTTCCCACTTATCATGAGCAAAATTTAGGAAAATATTCTATTGATAATACGTAGATAATCCATTGCTATTTCCCTACTTTTCTGCAGGGACATTTATGAAAATATTCAGTCGCTAATCCGTAACTAATCCATTGCTAAATTCCATGTTTTTTTCTGATGCAGAATTTACAAAATTATTCCATTGCTAATCCATTACAAAATTTTTATTTTAATGAAATGGCATAAATCCTTTACTATTCCATTGCTAATCCCTCATAATTTAGCTAGGGATTGATCACTTGCTAAAATTACCTAGCAAAATCAACATTTTTTTGTAGTGTAGACAATTAGATAAATAGATAGATAAATAAATACACACATATATTGATTGACAGAAAGTCAGATAGATAGATAACAAGATAGCAAGATTTTCATTAAAATTGATATAAGATAGATAGATAGATAGATAGTTAAAAAGATAGACAAATTGACAGAGAGACATATAAACAAATAGACAGATAGACAAATAGGTTGATAGATAGACAAATAGATGCATAGATAAAGAGAGATAGATAAATAGATAGGAAAATAGAAAGAAAGAAAGATAAACAGATAGAGAGATAGTCAGAAATAAAGCTAGATAGATAGATAGACAGATAGACACATAGATAGATAGGAAGATAGAGAGATAGACAGATAAAAATATAGAAAAAAGATTGATATATAGATAGACAGATAGATAGACATATTGATAAATCGATTGATAGACATGTAGATAGAAAGACAGATAGACAGATAGACAAATCGACAAATATACAGATAGATAGATAGACAATTTAATTGATAGACTGATAGACTGATAGATTGATAGATAGACAGATAGATAGATAGAAAAGTAGATAGATAGATAGATATATAGATTTATAGATAGACAAATAAAATAATAGATAAATAGATAGATAGATACTGGGATAGACAGATAGATAGAAAGTTATACAATTAGATATAAAGACATACAAAGATAGATAGATAGATAGGCATAAAGATAGAATTATTGATATACAGAGAGACGGATAAACAGATAAAAAGATAGATATTTAGATAGAAAGATAAGACAGATAAATAGATAAATAGATAGACTGATAAGTAGATAGGTCGATAGACAGATAGAGAGATATAGAGATAGACAGATAAGTAGATATGTAGATAAGTAGATAAGCAGATAGGTAGATAGGCAGATAAGCAGATAGGTAGAGAGAGAGATAGGCAGATTGGTAGATATACAGATAGATAGATAGATAGACAAATAGACAGATAGATAAAAAGATAGACAGATAGACAGACAGATAGAGAGATAAAGAGATAGATAGATAGATAGAAAAATCATCAGATAGTCAGATAGACTAGTGAGATAGAAAGATAAATAGAAAGATAAAGAGATAGATAGACATATAGACAGATAGATATATAGACTTTTAAAAAAATATATACAAATAGATAGAGATATAGATAGATAGACAGGTAGACAGATAGATAAATAGATTTACAGATAAATAGATAGACATACAAACAAATAGATAGATAAATATGATAGATAAATAGATAACTAGATAAATAAAAAAATAGATAAATAGATAGACAGATAGATAGGTACATAGATAGAAAGAAAGATAGATATATAGGCAGATACGCAGATAGACAAATAGGAATATACATAGATAGATTGATTGATTGATTGAATGATAGATAGATAAATAGACACATAGACAGATAGATAGATACACAGATCGATATAAAGATAGATATATAGATACATACATATACAAATAGATAGTTAGATAGATAGATTTATAGAAAGATTGATAGTTAGACAGACAGATAGATAGATAGATAGATAGATAGAGACACAGATAGATAGATAATCATATAGTCAGATAAAGAAATAGACAGATAGAAAGATAAATAGAGAGATATAGAGATAGATAGATAGATAGACACATAGATAGATAGACATATAGATAGATAGATAGATAAATAGATAAAAAATACAAATAGACAGATAGATAGATAGATAGATAGACAGGTAGACATATAGATATATAAATAGAAAAATAGATATACAGATAAACATATAGATAGATAGTTAGATAGATAGACAGATAGATAGATATAAAGATAGATAGACAAATAGATAGATAAAAAGATTATTAGATTGTCAAATTGAGAGTTAGACAGATAAATAGATAGATAGAAAGATAGATGGCTAGATAGACAGATATACAGAAAGATAGATAAACATATAGACATATATATATAGATAGATAGATATATAGATAGATAGATATATAGATAGATAGATAGATAGCTAGACAGATAAATAGATATATAGATAGATATATAGACATAGACGAATAGTTAGATAGATAGATAGATAGACAAAATATAGACATATAGATAGATAGATTGATAGATAGATACACAGATTGACATGCAGATAGATAGTTAGATAGATAGATAGACAGATAGACAAATAGACATGTTGATAAATAGACAGATAGATAAATAGAAAGATAGATATAAAGACATAGAGATTGATTGAGAGAAAGACAGATAGACAAATAAATAGATAACCAGCTAGTGAGATGCCAGATAAATAGATAGACATATAGACAAATAGACATATAAACAAATAGACATATAGACTTATAGATAGATAGTCAAATAATCACATAAATAGATAGATAGACAGACATACAAATAAATAAAAAGATAGACAAATAGATAAATAGACAGATAGACAAATAGAGAGATAAATAGATAGATAGATAGACAGATAGAAAAAAAGAAAGAAAGATAGATAAATAGAGAGATAGATAGATAGATAGACAGACTGATAGATAGACTGATAGATAGACAGACAAATAGATAGATATATAGATAGATAGATAGACAAATTGATAGAAAGACTGATATAAAAATAGATTGATAGAAAAATAGGTAGACAGACACATAAATAGATAGATAAATAGATAGAAAGACAGATAGATATATAGAGAAATAAATTGATAGGAAAGTACAAAGATAACCAGATAGATAAATAGACAGATTAAAAAAATAGACAAATAGATTGATAGACAGATAGACAAATAGACAAATAATTTGATAGACAAGTAGACAAAAAGATAGATAGTAAAATAAAGAGATACATAGTTAGATAGAAAGAATGATAGATAGACAGATAGACACATCATCACTTAGTTCGATAGACAAATAGACAAACATATAGATAGATAGGTAGATTTAGAGATAGATAAACAGATAAAAAAAATAGACAAATAGATAGATTGACATATAGATAAATAGATAGGTAGATAGATAGACAGATAACAAATAGGCAGATAGACATACATATAGATAGATATTAGATAGACTAATAGAAAAATACACTACAAGAAAAATCACATATAGTTAGGGATAATTCCCTAGCTAAATAGGGTTTTTCTATCTCTAACCGGGATATAGCTACGTATTACCGATCGATTCCCTATCTAAAGTGCTTCTTTCTAAAATTTAGCGACAAAAAGTCTCCCTAGCTAAAAATTTAGCTACGAAAAAATTCTTGCTAAAAAAGACAAATTCACTAGCTAAATTAGCAAGGTTAATGAGAATTTCCATCGCTAAACAAAAATAACGACGGATAATTCCCTAGCTACAGTGCTGGTCTATAAATTTTAGCTACGAATATAGTCCCTAGCTAAATAAATATATCTAAATAAATTTTAATAATTCTCTAGCTAAATTAGCTAGGGAAAATTCCCTAGCTAGGGAAAATTCCCTAGCTAAATTAGCAAGTTGATTTTTCCCATGGTAATTTAGCAAGAGATTTTTCCCTAGCTATTTTAATTTTAAAAATAATTTCAGAATTTAATTTATTTTAAAATTTTTTAATTAAATAAATTAATATTTTATATCAAATTGAATAAAAATTGAAACTTTAAATAATTTATAATAAACAAAAAATAAAATCATTTAATATCTTATTCTAATTCAATATTTTACTTAATTGAAACAAAAAAATAACAAAATTTAATTTTATTTTATTCATTATTGTATCTACCGACATTGCATAAAGTATAATATATCAATTTATTGATGTTGCTTCCCTCCCTCTGCTCCACTGATCATCATAATTCTATTGTGACAAAGCTGTCCAAGTCACGACGCGTAATGTTTGGTGAAAAATCCTATCACTTATAAAATCTTTGTATGAGGAACAATTCGATATCATATCTGTATGAAATTTAAACCACTCAGTCTAATTTAAACAATGCGATATCATATATTTGGATACATATATATTCCTGTAGGATATATGTAAAAATATACTAGCATTTCATTCGTACATATATTACTATAGTATATGTACATAAAAATAGTAGTATTATGGGTACATATAAATTGAGTAAAAATATACTCAGTATATACGTACATAAAATACTACAGTATTCTATGTAGGTATATACTGACTTTATTCGTATGTATATACCTCATTAGGTATTGTTGTTGCTTCTCTTGCTACTGCTCCTACTACTGCTACCATTGCCGTTGTCACTGCCAATACCACTGTTGCTATCACTACAGCCACCACTACCTCTACTACTGCCACCGCTGCCGAAGCCCCTGCTACTACCACAGCTGCCGCCGCTGACTGCTACCACCGTTGACTGCTGCCGCCACTAGCCGTTGCGGCGTCTGCTGCTGTTTCCCCCACTGCCGGTGCTGCCATTGCTTCCTGTGCTGCTGCTGCTTCTGGTGCAGACACTGCTACCGCCATTGGTGCCACTACTTCTGATGCAGCCACTACCTCTGATGCCACCGCTCCCGCCACTACCGCTATCGCCGCCAATGTTTCCGCCGCCGTAGCTCCCAATGCCGCTGCCACCACCACTCTCTCAACTACCACCACTACTGCCACTTCTGCTGCCGTCGTTGTCGCTTCCGTTGTCGCTGCAACTACTACTGATAATAAGTTTTTACATACCTATAATAGGCTTAAATTCTACCCAAAAAATTCGGAGGCACAAAAACATTTTCACAGATATATTAAAATAGTTATTATAGACATGAACAGATACAAATTAAAGTTGATTGTCATAGAGCTTAAACTAAAATTTGATTAAATAATTTAATTTTTTATATTAAATTTAATAAAAATAGAAACTATAAATGAAAATTTTAAATTTAACAAAAAAAACTCTTTTAATAACTTATTCTAATACAATATTTTAAATAACTAAAACAAAAAAATAATAAAAATTATATTATATCTTATTAATCAATGTATCTGCCGACTGTGCATAAAGTATAATCTATCAATGCATTGATGTTGCTTTCTTTCCCTCTAATCCTTTGATCACCAACCTTTTACTGTGAAAAAGCTATCCGAGTCTTGGTGCTTCATGTCTGTTAAAAAATTCCTTCATTTATACAAGCTTCATTTGGGAAACAATGCAATACACATCTGTAAGAAATTTAAACCACTAAATCAAATCAATATAAATTAAAAAAAAACTATGTTTTGATAAATATATATTACTACAGTAAATATATACATATATACTAGCACTTCACTCGTACATATATCATTGCAGTATTTGTACATATAAATTGCAGTATTATGCATTCATATATACCGAATACATATATATTCAGTAATATGTACATAAAATACTGTAGAATTATATGTACGTATATACTGACTATATATGTAAGTATATACCACATATGTTGTCATCCTACTACTCCCACTGTCGTTGTTGCCCCTGCCACCATCACTACCAGTGCTACCGTCACCGTTGTTGCCGCCACCCGCCACCGCCACCCGCAGTCGCCTCCGTCGTCGTCGCCTCTGCCGCCCCGCCCCCGCCACCATTGCCGCCACTACCTATGCCACTGCTGCAGCCACCACTACCTATGCCACTAATGCAGCCACCACTGGTGCCATTGCTTCGGCTGCCACCGATGCTGCCACCACCACCGGCTCTGCAGCCCACTATGGTGGCTGCCACCGCAGCCCCCGGTGCCGGTGCTACCACTGCATGCTGCAGTTGTGATGCCAGAATATTTTTCATGTAATGGGAAAAATATTCAGAAGGCTATGAAGCCATTTTCTAGTTGTCGTGCTACAAAATGGATGATTGACCCAATTGTGAATAAACGAAGTTACATGTAATATAAAATGACATAATAATAACTTTTTCCCCCATAAGTCATAAGAAAAAGGAAGGACTGGCATGCACATTTTAGTTCATTTCTAAGAGAGCTTATTGCAATCGAGGAGCACCAACTTGATCTGAGAAGAGCCGTAGCTCTGATTTAGTTTTCAAGTTGAAACTAGCAAATGATGCATTTTCACAATCAAACTACCGATCTTGTTTCACATCAGCAAGGTAAATGTCAATTACTCTCAATAGTTTTTTCCTACAAGAAAAAAAAGGTAACACTGAAGCTTAAGATTGAATTAATTAACATATACATACACTTCTCGAGTTATTTAATATGTGGAAGAACAGAACCTCCAGCTATCCACTATGGCCTTAGGACAATTTTAGATCTGGATAATTCTGTTTGTGTAGAAGCCATTTCCATATGGAACTAGACATTTGTGTTGAGCCATCTTTATGCACAAATAGAGCAAACAACTAAAATGCACTCATCTTAGAGTTATATCTATTGTCTTTAGTCCTAGAACATTTGCTACAATTAGTAATAGTCAATTCGAAACCATTTTTTTTTTCAAAATTTTGGTTATTCATGGTTGCAGTATGTTGTTCAATTGCATATGTAAACATACAACACCCACTCCAATTGTCCAATATTTTCTTTCTTGGAGATGTTTTATGCATCTGAATATGTATTAAAGAAGGACTATTAGGTTGAGAAAAAATTGTTTTTTTTCGGGAGTAAGCATCAAAGTCTTCTAGAATGCGATTGATTTCTTTGTAAAGGCGGATGGTTCTAGACTTCACTCCCTCCAAGTTGAGTTGTTGTAGTATTGCCTGGTTGAGCTTCTCCGTGGCAGCAACTTACTGGAAGTTTTGCTGCTGTTACTCTGGCAAGCCAACTTCCATTGTGTAAGTTTTTGTGCCTGATATAAAATGAATCTAAATGTAATGCAAGTGTTGTTTACATTCAATTTTGTAGAGAATATAATACATTGACAAAGGTGAAGCACACAAGAAGCTTGCATGAACTCACCCGCTTGATTCTCGATTCCCACTTTGGTCCCACAATGCTGTGCTCCGAAAGTCAGAATTATTTTTTAAATATCATTTTGATATAATTTTGATCAAGGAAACACTGTAAAAAAACCATTTGTTTGCAAAGAAGCATTTAATGATTTAGTGCAGAAGCTCCGAAGATAATCTCAATCAGTTATGTCATAATTGAAGCTTGATGAGTCCTATGGCCAAAAACCTAGTTGGTAGATTCTGGGTCGGAATAAATGAATTGAGAGAGTGAGTGAGAGAGAGAGAGAGACATGTATAAAAGAGAGTGAGGCAGCCGAGTAATTCCCTATCATTTTTGTTAAAACTATCCATAACTATCATCCTGGCTCCCTGTTCGCTGCAGGCATTCTCAAGCACTACGTTGATGGTTAAACAAGAAATGGAATGGAAAAAAACATAATAATAATTGTTTTTTGTGGGAGACAAATATTACGGCACAATTGCTCTATTTGGGAGAGCGTGGTTGCTTACACAAGAGAACTAAAACTTGGTCAGCTTTTGAAGCATTTTGCCCATTATTTCTCCTCCTTCAATCTCATAAGAATCTTACTCGCCCATCTTCACACCATATTGGCCGATTCACATTCTTTCTCCACCACTTGTCACATACACAAATTTGACAACAAAATCTAGAAGGGACACATAAAAGTAATGTGATAATGGAGGAATTGAAAACCAAGCCTGCATATTGCAATAGTAATGGTTAATGAAATATAAGCAATCAAATTCAAGCAAAATGAGTTACTCCAATCCACTTTTGAATTTTCACTAGCTAAATTATCCAAAATTTGAAAAAAGAGAAAAAATAAATGGAGTGATCAACAATATGCACAACATTAAATATTAAAAAATATTTCAATAACAAAAAGATAATTCAAGTATGTTATGATCAAATTTAACTAGCATAATTACATTTACACAAATTACAATCAAATAATCACATGTCAAATAATTGTCAATGTTACATTTTAAAAGAGTGTATACAACCAACATCTTGGGCCACCTGTAAGAATGAACAGAATGATCAGGCAGAGAGATGAAAAACACTATCACACTGAGTAAAGAAATCTCATTGAGTCTGTTATGTTATAATTATATCACATCACTTTCATTAAAACACATTTCTAATATAATCAAGCAAAATATAGTCATAGAATACAATCAATCATAAAATCACACCAGCCCACATAAATTCCTTGTGCATTTTTTCTCTACTTTCTATGATCGTTAACCAAGCTTATATACACAGATGTACATGAATAACTATGTTAAAATATCAACCTACCACATGTTTAATGCAAGTGTAAAGAAATTCAAACATTTTAATAATAATAAAGAGTGGATTCACAAATGTACAAGGGATTTGAAAATATAACCTTCCATCGCTTATGACTGGTACTTATAATGAGTTTTAGAGAGTGGATTTGCAATTGTCAACTCATGAGAGTTAATGTCTTTCTTGCCGAGACAATGCTGATTTGAAAATAAAGCAATAATCATAGAATAGAAAAATGCCACTAAACGAATTCTGACTAAAATCTATGTCACATTTAAGAGATGCTTTCTTAACTACACATTAGCCTTTAAGTGACTCTGAATATCTGATCAATGTTCCCTGTAACCGGAAGAATTCAAAAACTCAAACCTAGCAAAACGAGATGATGCCAACAATTGAATAGACACAACAAGTGATACACAAACCAATTATCAACTTAAAAAGCATAAAGATTCTTATTAACTTGATGATACACAAGTATTAGAGAGGCAATTGATTAGGTTTTTTTATATGATAAAAATTTAGCAATTTAGAAACAAGTAATTCTTAAAAAAGGCTTCATAGTTCATACTTGTTGGTGGACATTACTTGATCCCAAGAACAACATAGTTTGATCCGTTGGTCTTCTGAATTCATGAAATTTTGCGCAAAATATTGCCAAAAGCATTCTTGTCCTCCTACATTTTTAGTATCGATTTGAATTTAGCAACAAGTTTCTGCATAGTAAGGGGTCATTTTGCAGCAAAACACTAGGAAGGGATGCAATAAAAAGCCAAAAAAATAGTTTCACCTGTATCAATTGATCCACTCTAGCATTCAAATTATACTAAGATGCTTCCTTGTGAAGAGTTTGTAGTGTATAAAGCAAGTGAGAATTGATATCATTTGAAAGATGTTGTTGAATGAGGGAATTAATAATTGAAGGGGGATATGATTTGATGATATTAAAACAAAGTATAATTAATAATCTTATTTCAGATTTAAAAATCTTATGAATTAGCATGGAATATACTTAGACACAAAGATTTAAAACACTTATTTTACACATTTATCAGAAAATCTTTGTAAATAAGACATTTCTTAAGAGTTTATAGTAATTTATAAGTACTACCAATTATAATTGATATATTTTAAAATCCAATTTTCAAATTCTTGTGGAATTCAAATAATGGATGACTATGTTCTTCCATTTGGTCTTCAACTTCATGACTTATTCAAATGTTAAATTAGATATACTTTTCTATCTAATAAGATATCATTTCTTTATGCGATGACAAAAATTTGTCCAAACTCTAAGAAATGTAAGCCTCGAATTCAAGATTTATCATGCACAATCTCTTCAATCTTTTGAGCTAAGACTGTCAAGATAATATACTAGTACAATTTATTTTCTTATCTAGCCTTCATATTTAAATGCTTCCAAATATTAAGATAGGATAAGATAGATATGGAGATCACATTCGCACCAAGTACATAAGACTCTTTCTTTAATAAGATATATAAAAAAAGATAAATATCTCAACAAATTTACCCAATGACTTTGTAGAGATTGTGCTTGAAGAGACTATGTAATACACAAATTTTTCAAGTGATCAATCATCTTAATATATTGTTCTCTCATAAACAAATTTAACTTCAAAGTTATTATGAAAACCAATATTAGTATTAAACGGTCTCATGATCAATACTTACGAGACAACCTTTTTTGAGGATAAGATGTTATACTCAAAATTATATGAATTAGCAAAAAAATAACTAAAAAATTAAATAAAATATGGACAATGAGTATATAAAATCTCAACTTGGATTGTGTCTACTCACATGTTGGCAGCTCATATATAAAGTATAAAAAAACATAAACACAAATAAAATGCAACATCCTCAAATTGATGAACAAATATTTATGATATCAATTTTTTTAAAAAAATAAATTGAAATTTATTCAACTCTTTCGTGAAGATATTACTTGTTAATTTATTATATAAACATAAACTATACACATAATATCATTTAGATCTTTTTTTTTTTTGGAAAAAAAATAATTTATTTTCTATATATTTAATTTGCTAGTAAAATATCAAAATAAATATTATATATCTTTATCATGAAAATTTCTTAATAATATTATTTATCATTATACACCTGAGATTAATCATCTGAGAAATCTTAATAAAATTATTTATAAAAATAAATAACAAAATAAATATCCACTACAAATTAATGAACAAATACTCATGATATCAAATTTTTTAAAAAAATTGTTGAGATTTATTCAATACCTACTTGGAAAAATTCACTAGTTAATTTATTATATAAACATAAATTATACAATAATATAATCTTAAATCTTATTTTTTTTGAAAAAAAATAATTCATTTTATATACTTTATTTGCTCTTGAAACATAAAAATTAATATTATATATCATTATTTAATTATCATAATAAAAATAAAAAGAGAAACAAAATAATATTCAATCTCTTCAAATAAATAATTAATCTAAAATATCACACTTATGATTATTATCATTAGATTTAATTATGTATCTATATCAAATCTCAAATTAATTATTATTTATTATTTTTCAAATATATAAAATCCCAACTTAAATATGAATGCTTGAATAATTGTAAAGCATTGATCCCTAACAAAAATCTAGGGCCTAAAAATCGCATCCCATCCTTCAGTATATGATAAGCTGCATCTATCTGAATCTATAATAAAAATCTAAATAATTATTAATTATGCTTATTATAATAATTATATCTGATATTATAATAATCAGATAATTAATCTTACATATGATTTTCTAATATCTGAGAGTTAGCTAAATAAATCAGATCAACCATAAATCTAATATTTTAGTCAATCAAAATATCCATTACAATATAAGTCAAAGGATCAACTCAAAGTACATATATCAACTACATATCTTATCTATGACAATATAATCTCTCATCAAGATAATCTATATTTAATTTTGAATCTAAAAAATAAATAAATTCAAATAAATATAAGATATCATTTAAATTACACTTATCTGATAGTAATGTATTTGATATGTTGTACTAGCCTCCCTTTTTATTTATCATATTGATTTATTTTGTGATCTTCCATACAACTCCATACTTCAAACTTTATAATTAAATTTGAAACATGAATATTTTTTGTAAACTTTTAAAATAATTATGCATTCTAGAAGACATGTGCTCGTATAAATCTGAAGTGCCATAAAATTTTGAATCCTTGGCACATTTATCATTACTCTATAAATTGCAAAGATCATTTATTAAAAAATTAAAAAATGTATCCCTTGAGCACACAATATTTGCTAGAATATACACATAAAGCACATGGATGACATTTTTATATGTGTGTATTTTAGGACAATATAAAACAAGTATTCGGACCTCAGCCATGAGTTTCTCTTCTAGCCTCAGATTGGGAATTCTTGGTGATGCACTCAAATTATACACCAACTGATCAAAATTATGCATTTGCTTGTCACATTCTTTTCATGAGTTATATATGCTATTGGTGATTGCTTCAGCTGTTATATAATAGAACAAATCAAAGAATACTATTGGTAATTGCAACTAGTAAAGAAAGTGAATTACTTAATGGCCTTTTATAATTAAGTAGAAGTTGATAAAACAACTAGCTGTCACAGTCATAGGTCCCATATAACAAATTATGTTTGGGTGTTTCGGGTCAAAAAAACAAAGTTGCTCTAATTTTCCATTAACTGCTACACCGTTCCAGACACGAAAGCTTAAATATTATAGAGCAGCAGAATCCTTTTTGTTGAAATACATGCAAAACCCATGTGAAAATCATATGATAGCGAATGAACCTTTTTAGAGGCTTTAGATTGAGAAGCAAACTGTCTCTTGCGGGATCTTTCCTTACTGAATAGGCTTCCAAGGTATTCCTCATCTTTGGCATTAGCCTTGCCGTAACTATCATCTCTTGTATCATCATTTTCATAATTTGATTCTGATACAGCGGATTTATGGGAGACCAGTGTCGATTGTACTAGCCTTCGGTTGGCTCTCCTTGGCCCGGTTTGGTGGACCACTGCAAAAGTGGCCGCCATCATCACTAGCCCGTCACCTATCCATTAATATGCTTCGACTAGTGTTGGCACTCCACCGATGGGAACTCAGTGGAAAGTTAAGGAGGGAAAACATGAAAAACTGTGTCAGCCTAGCAACACACGTGATTTGTGTGAAAAATTGAAAATTGAACACAATAATTTATGATTTAATTATTTGATTTTATTAATTACACATAATCATCTATTCATGTATACTATACAAGTGAAGTAATTCAACTTCCTAAATACGAGATATTAATTAAATTAACCACCCAAAAGACTAATTCTTCAAATACTAGGTCCATATTTAACAGAAAAAATATATATATATATATATATATATATATATATATATATATATATATATATATATGGTTATTTAGCATTCCCTCAAATTCATAATGCACCAATTATAAGCATTGATAGTTTGTCAACTAGAAAATGAGAATTAAAATTTGAACACAACTTAATAAAGAAATCTACAAGCTATAAAGAAAAAAAAATAACAAAGTGATGGTGTCATACTTGAGTTGATAATGTGTAATGGGACAATCATGTTTAATGTGTGTGATTCATTCATTGATTACTAATTTATGAATAATTTGAATAACACTCTTGTAATCACAATATATAATAATGGAGTGAGAAAGCAATACTCTCATATATGCAAATAACTAACATAACAACACATAATTTCTATGGTAATAAATGTCATAGCATAATACTCTGCTTTAATTGAAGATAAAGAAATAGATAATTATTTCTTATAAAGAAAGCAAAAAATCAACTACATGAACAATATAAACAATATCAAGATGAGTAATAGTAAGATATGTTAAGCTCCCAACAACAGTATGACATAATATAGGATCTGACAAAGACACATACACTACAAGAAAAATCATATTTAGCTAGGGATAATTCCATAGCTAAATAGACATTTTCGTCGCTAAATCCGTAGCTAAATTATCGATTTTATTAGATAGAAAAATCCGTTGCTAAATCAATGATTTTATTAGCTAAGGAAAATCTGTCGCTAAATCCATATTTAAATTAAGGATTTTATTAACAAGGAAAAATCTGTCGCTAAATCTGTCACTAAACTAATAATTTTATTAAAAAGAAAAAATTTGTCGCTAAATCCATCACTAAATCAATGATTTTATTAGCTAGGGAAAATTCATCACTAAATCCGACACTAATTTTAGGCTTTTATTAGCGAGGGATGTTCCGTTACTAAATCCGTCTCTAAATTCCTAGCTTTTCTTGATCGAAATTTACGAAAATTTTACGTCGCTAATCCGTCGCTAAATTCATCGCTAAAATCCCTACTTTTCTTGAGCGGAATTTACGAAAATTTTCCATCGATAATCCGTCGCTAAATCAATCACTAAATCCCTCGCTTTTTTTGAGTGGAATTTACGAAAAAAAAATTTTCACTAATCCGTTGCTATTTTTTTTCAAAGAAAAATCATAAATCCCTTGTTATTTCCTAGTTAATCCTTTGCAATTTAGCTAGGGATTGATCCCTAGCTAAAATTCCCTAGCTAAATCGATATTTTCTAGTAGTGTGAGATTTTTCACGTTTGAGATATATATCATATAATAAATTTAATAGTATAAAACAACATACAAAATAATCTCGCACATTAAAATATATACAAAATATATTAAAATATTAGAATATATAATAAAATATAAATGTTAATAAACTATGTAAGTTTATAGGCTTTAAAAAAGAAATTTCAACTGGATATCAAGCATCATTGAAATCATACATATCTAATTTTATAATTATGTGTTAATTATCATTATAAAATATCTGACTATATTAAGAAAAAAAATTAATAAAATAATAAACAATGACTCATACTAGACATGAGATTTTACTTTCTAAAATTTATTTTTATCTTTTATAATATGATGAATATGAATTCATCTACAAATGCTCATACATTATACTTGGGTATATATGCAATATGAACAATATATTTAACAAATATAAAGAATATTCATTTTTGAAGACAATTAAAATAAAAAAAATATTTTAAATATTAATCTATTATTTTATTTCTTTACTACTTAATTGCTTATAAAAATCATAGGATTAAGATCAAAATATTATCAAATTTAAATCAATTTTCATAAATTGACTATAAGAACTTTAAAATAAAATTTAAGAATAATTAAATAATTTATTTAAATATTATAAAAATAAATATGATATTTTTAGTGATTATCAAAGTATGGAGATCAATATCATATTTGTAGATTAATTTTTTCTTTTAGTTAGCTAAAGACAAATGATAAAAAAGTCATCTAAATAGGAATAAGTTGTTAAGATATTTGAATATTAGTTACTATTTCATCATATCTAATAATAACAAAAAAAATTAATAAATTGAATATGTAAAGATTATTTGAATATTAGTTACTATTTCATCATATCTAAATATGAAAAAGTGTATTTAAAGTGAATATAGATTATTGAAATTTATATATTTTTAGGTTTAGGCAAATGAATAGAGTTTATGGGTTTGAGAGAGAACTTAGTTTTAGTCTTAGTTTTTTTCGATTGGATTATTAGTATTATCAATATTTAGTTTGATTTATTTTTATTAGATTTATTATTAATTTTTTGTTACGAATAAGAGTCTAGAAGATAGTAAGAAGTAATTTTTAATTTTTTGATTTTTTTTAATTTATTTATTGATATAAAAATTACTAAATGAAATTAATTAATTTAAATATAATATAATTGTAATAGATACTTTAACTTTATATGTACTGTATATATTTTTAATTAGAGGTGTCAACCGGGCGGGGCCGGCCCCGCCCGGCACGGGAAAATTCGTGTCTGGGTTAGGCACGAGCCATGCCGTGCCGTGCCGTGCCTGGCCGTGCATGCCGTGCCGTCCGTGCCTGCCCGTGCAGTGCCGTGCCTGACCCGGCATGGTTCGGCCCGTGGCACGGCACACCGGCACGGGTTCGTCCCGTGTCGGGTGTCCCTTGAGCCCGACCCCGCGATGGCCCCTCCCAAAAAAGACCGCAGGTCGGGTTTGATTCGACCCGACTCTCGGTCACCCGAATTCCGAACCGTAGGGACAGGCCAGCCCTAGCGGGCTCGGCCAGGCCCGGCACGGCCTGCCATGCCGGGCCCGGCTATTTTAAACTGTGCCGGGCCAGGCACGAAGGCATCCTCGTGCTCAAAAAAACGGCCTAGCCCGGCCCGGCCCATTTGACACATCTATTTTTAATGTTCTAAATTTTGTTTTATTGTGTTGAAAGTCATAACTATCATAAAAACTTATATCATTAATATTTTGTCTAATTAAAATTATGATTTTATTTTTTAAAATTGACTCAATTATAGCACATTATTATTTCTAGACTAAGTAGTGGAGAAAAAAAAAGTTTACAGATTTACTATTAAAAAATATATTAATAAGGTATACTAATGATATCTTAGATGATATTATTTCTAGATTATACAAATACACTTTTTTCCTGTTATCTTAGATGATATTTGAACATGATATACTAACTCCTCAGATATCTAGTATAGCATCAAAGTTTTTTTATTATGATTATAATTTTAGATAGAAATACCGGGTTATAATCAAATATTATTGAATCTATATCATGCTTAAATAATTTGGAGAAAGCATGAATGAGTCTTTAAAATAGAATCTAAAAACATATACAAAAATAATGAAACCAAAACTTATAAATGTGATAATTCAAACCAAACCAAGTGATATTATAACACTAACTCTACCCTATCATATATTTTATTTTATAATCTTTTTATTGTGTTTTTTATAAGCATTTATATTTGCATTTTTAGACTTGTATATATTTCTAATATACTTTTTTACTTTGATAATCATATATAGTTTGGTTTAAATTTTATAAATTATAAATTTTTTATTATATTATTTTTATTTTTTTAATTCTCAAATAAATATATATTGATATAGGAAGTAGCCAAGAGGTGAGAGAATAGATCCCAGTCAAAACAAGAACAAGCTCGCATGAGTTAGCCACATGTTAATTTTTAACCTGAGCCAAAACCAATCTAATGAGTCCCATTCTGCCCCAGGACAATGAGCCGTGTTGGACACCTTTGTTTGTTGTAGAGCCAGCACGACATGTCCCATGCTAAAAAGCATGATGTGCTCGACACCACATTATAGTCTAGTTGAGCCTCAGAAAAATTGATCATGTTGGCTTGGCATGACCTATTTGACACCTCTATTTTAGCTTATTACATTATTATTTTTTTGTTATGTTATGTTCATGAAAACTCACAAAATATAGACTGCGTTAGTAGCATTTATCTATTATATAAAAGTATTGTTTATATGTATTTTTCATATTACGTATCATGAATATTCTTCTTCTCTTTGATTTCTACATATTCAATAGTAGATCTCTATAATATTAAAAAAATGATTTTTTATTATTTTATAAAAATGTACCAAAAAAAACACTAATATTTATAAATCAATAATAAGATAAAATACAAAATATTATTATAAGCAATTACTCTACAAAGTCTTCAAATCAATGAGTTGTGTAATTTAATCTATAATGATCTAATAATTAAAGTCATCTAAGATGAAATAATCAAGTCAAGTATTACCTACTCAAAACTATAGGCAAACAAAGCCAACTAAACCCATGTCCCTAAAATGGGGCCCCTGCATGGTTGTTATTGATTAGGTTTGTCACCTAGAACAAAAATAAATGATTATGATTAGCGCGACACAATTTTATTAAAAATAATTTTGCCCTACTACAATGGAGCAAGATCGGGTCAGGCCAAGCAACTGAGACATAAAGTATATGTATATGAACCATCTCAATAGCCTGGCATGATCTAGGTTGGTCCAAGTTTTAGTATAATTTTTTGGATATTAGGTCAGATAATAGTTTATATAGTAAAGCAATTAGACTATATGAAAATATTTGTACAACATGATAGTTTAATTAAGTTTTATCATTCATATTATTTTATACACAATTTTTAAGTTTTTTTATTCATATTAAAACATAGTAAGACTAATTGATTTCTTGTATCTTTTTGTATTAAAATATAATAATTAAAAAAGATATCAAATCAAAATTATAGTATCTCAACAACATTACTCTATCCGTGGTAGTAATTATTACAAATGATCAACTTAATATTAAGAGTGAACTTATATTATGGTCATCTTTTTCTAAAATAATATAAATATTTGAAGTCAAGTCAATAAATTTTTGAGAAATTTCGCGAATGATTGACCAAATAATGATGTTAATACTTATCAGCTGATAAGTTTTCACTCTAAATTCTATAAGATTACTCAGTAATAATTAGTTGTTATTACCTATTCAGATTGACTTCGATTAGCCTTTAATCAACTAATCAATGAAAATTTAACTATTTATTATCATAGTTATTAGCATTTAATTATTAGATTTAAGATTAATAGATGAAGATAATAATCCTCCAATTGGAAAAAAAATGCATGAGCATCATGAGAAAACTTTAAATAGTCAAATTGACATTGTTCTATCATGAAAAGGAAAAAATAAACTAATAAAATTTGAGGTCATAATGAGAGTTGTAATGAACATTCTTACACGTACGTGTTGTCAATCATATTATCTGGCCAACTTAAAAATTATTATAGACTATATTCACTTATTTCATAATGATTTTATAAAAAATACTCACCTTTTTTCCATGATCACAAGAGACTTTCTCATGATCTAAATATTTTAATGAATATCTATCTACTTTCACTACTTACTAGAGGACAATTGAAGACTCATGACCCAACAATCATGTTAGAGATATTTAATTTTTATTTTTTTTCTTTTTAAGTCTAGATCCTTCTATATAACTATAGTCACCAACATTGTTGTCGTCATAATAAAAGTATGATAGAATTAATGTTTTCCTTCATACCTTTTCACATTTCTTATATTTTAAATTTTTTTAGCCTTTTATTTGTGAATTATTTGGCTAAATAATGAAAATATAATTTAATTTTTAGAATGACTTGTAATCCATTCTTAGGAAGCCCACTAGGCATATCATAAAGCAAAATATTGAAAATTATTGAAAAAATCAGAAATATAGTGAAAAGAATATATTTTTCAATTATATGATAGTATCGAAAATGTGATATATTTTTGAGATTTTTCTTTCCTAAAATTTTAAAAAAACAATGAGTATGCAATCGCCAAACAAAGGTTAGAAAGTATTTACTTATTAATCCCGCCAAACATGAGAAAGTATCTTTGTTTATTCACAAAATTAACCAATAATGACTTAAAGATAATTATCACTACTATTTTGTTCATGTAAGGTGACTATATAAAGCACAATGCATGAATTGATGGTGTTGCAAGAAAATTTTGCAAAAGATCATTGAGGAATTAAAGCCAGGTAACTATCACCAATAAAAATGAAAGCAAAGATTACCAAATTTCATGTAAGAATAGGATGAACCAGAAAACATCTAGTAATATAGAACAAAACAAGAGAACATCATATGTATGACCAAGGCTCAGATTGCTACTCTCAATGGCGACCAAAGTAAACAATGAGATACACAAATTTATAAGCAACACACCATTATACAGCACTCCAAGTGATCCGATCAATGCACATCCAATTTTCACCTTGGCATGCGCCGACATCAATTTACTACCAAATCAACATTTCTATTGAAAAATGAAAAGGATGAAAAAAACCTGAATATATATGAGGATGGTCGACTTAAAAAGTAAGTCCATCGCTAAATTAAGGATTTTATTAGCAAGGGAAAATATGTTACTAAATCCATCGCTAAATCAAAGATTTTATTAGCTAGAGAAAATCTGTCTCTAAATCCATCGCAAAATCAAGGATTTTATTAGCAAGGAAAATCTGTCGCTAAATCAAGGATTTTATTATCAAGGGAAATCTATCGCTAAATCAAAGATTTTATTAGCAAGGAAAAATTAGGCACTAAATCCGTCGCGAAATCAAGGATTTTATTAGTAATGGATATTCCGTAACAAAATCCATCGCTAAAATCACCACTTTTCTTGAGTGAAAGTACGAAAATTTATATCGCTAAATCCGTCGTTATATCCCCCACTTTTGTTTAGCAAATTTTTTAAATAATTATTCCTTGCTAATTATCGCTAGTACGTTGCTATTTTTTTATAAAATATTATCAATCCCTTGCTATTACCTAGCTAATCCCTTGCTATTACCTAGCTAATCCCTTGCAATTTAGCTATGGATTGATCCCTAGCTAAAATTCCCTAGCTAAATTGATATTTTCTTGTAGTGATAGATAGATAGACAGATAGACATATAGACAGATACATAGATAGATAGATAGATAAATAGACAAATAGAAAGATAATCAAATAGACAGATAGTTAGATAGGCAGATAGATATATATATATATGAAGATGTAGATAGATAGATAAATAGATAGACAGATATCCCAATAGATAGATATTTCGATATACATATGACATATTGACAGATTGACAGATTGACAGATTGACAGATTGACAGATTGACAGATTGACAGATTGATAGATTGACAGATTGACAGATTGACATATTTACAGATTGACAGATTGACAGATTGACAGATTGACAGATTGACACATTGATAGATTGATAGATTGTTAGAATGATAGAAAGACAGATAGGCAGATAGGCATATAGGTAAATAGACAGATTGGCAGATAGGCAAAAAGGAAAATAGATAAATAGATAGATAGGCAGATAAACAGATAGATAAATAGATAGATAAATTGATAGACAAATAATTATATATTAGATAGGTAGATAGATAGATACACAAATAAACAGATAGACAGATAGATTTATATATAGATTGATAGATACACAAATAGACAAATAGACAAATAGATAGATATAGAGATGATAGACATGTAGACATATAGACAAATAAATTAATATTAATGACAGATAGACATATATACAAATAGAGAGATAAAAAGATAGACAGATATGCAGATAAACAAATAGGTAGAAAGGTATATATGCATATAAGCATATTGGAAAATAGAAATATATGAAGATAATTAGATTGATAGAAATACTGATAGAAAGATATATAGATAGATATATAGACAGCTAGACAACTAGAAAAATATATAGACGTATAAATGAATAAATAAATAGATAAATAGATAGACAGGTAGATATATATATAGACAAAAGACAAATAGATAGATATACACATAACAATAAAAATAAATATATAGATATATAGATAGATAGATAGATAGAGAGACATATAGACAAATAGATAGATAGAAAGATAGAGAGGTAGATAGATAGACAAAAATATAGAAAGATAGATAACCAGATGGCCGAATAGTTAGATAGATAGATAACTAGATAGCCAGATAGTCATATAGATAGATAGACAAATAGATAGATAAACATATAGATTGATAGACAAATAGATAGATAGACATATAGACATATAAATAGATATGCAAATAGGTAGATATATAGAAAGATAAATTAAGAGATAGACAAAGCGAAAGATAAACAAATAGACAAATAGATAGATAGGTAGATAGACACATAGATAGATAGATAGACAGACAGACAGATGGATATATAGATATATAGATAGATAGATATACAGATTGATAGATAGACAGATAGATAGATACACATAATAACAAATAGACAAAAAGATTTAAAGATCGATATAATGATAGACATAAAGACAAATAGACTAATAGATAAATAGACAGATATATAAATAGCTAAATAAATTGATAATCAGATTTACAGATAGACATATAGACAAATAGATAGATAGATAAACAAATAGATAGATAGATAGATAGATTGACAGATACACAAATAGACATATAGACAAAAAGGCATATAGATAGATATATAGATAGAAAGATAGACAGATAGGCAGTTAGACATACAAACAGAAAGATACATAGATAGATATATAGATTGATAGTTAGACATATAGAAAGAAAGAAAACTAGAAATACCAAAAGATAGATACATAGATAGATATATAGATAGATAGTTATATAGATAAACATATAGACATATACACAGTAAGATAGATTGATAGAATGATTGACATAAAGAAAGATTTATACATAGACAGATAGACAAATAGATAGATAGATAGATAGATAAATAGATAGCTAGATAGATAGATAGATAGGCAGATAAATAGATAGAAAGATAGATATATATATAAATGGATAGGAAGATAAATAGATAGGCAGATTGGGACATATACAGATAGATGAGTAGGAGATAGATAGATAAATAGAGAGATAGATAGATAGATAGATAGACAGATAGACAGATAGATAGACAAATTGACAAATAGACAAGTAGATATATTGATAGATAGATCGATCAAAAGATATACATATATACAGATAGATAGATAGATAGATAGATAAACTAAAAGATAGATAAATAGTTAGATAAATAGATAGATAGAAAGATGGATAGAAAGCTAGATAGATAGAGTTGACAGATAGATAAATCTTTAGATAGTTAAATAGATAGATAGATAAATAGATATACAAATAGATATATAGAGATAGATAGATAAATAGACAAATAGATAGCTAGATAGACAGATAGATAGTTAGATATATAGATAGGCTGATTCATAGATATACAGATAAGCAGATTGATAGATAGACAGATAGACAAATAGACAAATAGATAGATATATTGACATATAGATATATATATATATATATATATATATATAGATTGATTGATTTATAGATAGATAAAAAGATAGTCACAAAGATAGATAAATAGATATATATATATATATATATATACACACACACAATTAGATAGATACACATATACATAGATAGATAGATTAATAGACATATAAATAGATTTATAGATTGATAGATGTATAAATAGATATATAGATAGACAAATAGACAAAAGGTTGATATGAAGATAGCAAGATAGATAGATAGATATACATATAGACTGATAGATAGAAAAATAGATAGATAGACAGAAAGAAGAAAGATAGATAGATATATAGACAAACAACAAATAAAAGATAGATAAATAGATTGATAGACAGATAGACTGATACAAAGATAGATAGATAGATATATAGACATATATACAGGCAGATAGATAGAGAGATAGACAAATATATAGATAGATAAATAGATAAATAGATAGATAGATAGGAAGATAGGTAGATAGATAGATAAACAGATAGACAAAAAGACCGATAGACAGATAGTTAGATATATAGATTGACAGATTCATAGATTGATAGAAAGACAGATAAGTAGATAGGCAGATAGGCATATAAGTAAATAGATCGATAGTAGATAAACAAATAGACATATAGATATATAGATAGATATACATATAGATAGATAGATAAATTGATAAATAGATAGACAAATAGACAAATAGATAGATAAACAAATAGATAGATAGGTATACATATATATAGATTGATAGAAAGATAGGTAGACATATAGATAGATAGATAGACAAATGATAGATAAACATATAGATAGATAGACCGATAGATAGATAGATATGCAATTAGACAAAAGGGAGAAGGCAGATTTGCATATATGCATATAAGCAAATAGAAATATAGGTAGATAAACAGATTAACAGTTAGACAGAAAAAAGATAAATAGATAGATAAATAGACAAATAGACAATTAGACAAATAGGCAAACATATAGATAGATAGATAAATAGATAAATAGGTAGACAAAAAATAGATAGACAGGTAGATAGATAAATAGATAGAAAAAGATTGATAGACAGCTAGGAAGATAGATAAATATATTAATATATAGATAGGTAGATAGATAGATAGATACAAATATAGACAGATAGATAGAGATATAGATAGATAAATAGACATGTAGATAGATAGAGAGATGACCAGCTAGATAGTTAGATAGATAGATAACTAGATAACCAAATAGCCATATAGATAGATAGACAAATATAAAGATAGACATATAGACTTATAAATAGATA
>JAREIK010004926.1:0-20972 GCA_029783825.1 Sapria himalayana
CATAGATAGATAGATACATAATACATAGATAGTTACAAGATAGATAGATATATAGACAAATAGACAGATAGACAGAGAAATAGATACACATAAATATAGAGACATACATGCAAACAGATAGATATACATATATATAGATATATAGTTAGAATGATACATAGATAGAAAGAAAGATATATAGATCGATATATACACAAATAGATAGATAGATAGTTATATAGATATACATATAGATATATACACAGATAGATCGATAGGTATATAAATAGATAGATAGATAAATATAATCACAGATAGATAGATAGATAGATAGATTGATTGATAGATAAACAGAAAGACAGAAAGACAGATAGAGAGATAGATAAACAGAAAGATAGATAGAGAAACAAATAGAAAGAAAGATAGATCAATAAATAGATAGATAAACAAATAGAAAAATAGACAAATAGATAGATAGATAGATATATACATAGATAGATATATAGATAGATAGATAAATATAAGATAGATAGATTTACAAAAAGTCATATAGACAGATAGGCAGATAGAAAAATGGACAAATATAAATATAGAGATAGATAGATATATAGAATGATATGTATATAGATAGTAAGACATATTGATAGAATGATAGAATGACACATAGAGATATAGGCTTATAGATAGATTTACTGATAGGTAGAATGACTAATAGACAGATAGATAGATAGAGATATAGACGTATAGATAGATAGACAGATAGATAGATAGACACAGACAGATATATAGATAAATAGATAGATTGATAGATATAAAGATAGAAAGATATACAATATACAGATAAATAGAAAGATAGAAAGATAAATATGCAATAGACAAATAGGTAGATAGATAGATATATATAAAAATAGGTTTAAAGATAGACATACAATAGATAGATAGATAGATAGAAAATTGACAGATAGATATAGATATAGATAGGCATATAGACAGACAGACAGATAGACATATAAATAGATATATAGAGATATATATATATATAGACATAGAGGCAAATATACAGATAGATAGATATGCAAATAGACAGATAGAAAAATATACATATAAACATATAGGCAGATAGACATATAAAAAGATATATAGATTTAAAGGTAGTTAGATAGATACTTAGACAAATTGATAGAATGACAGATAGACTAGTAGACATATAGACTTATATACATATTTACAGATAGGTAGAAAGACTAATATATAGATAGACAAATATAGAGATTGACATATAGATAGAAAGACAGATTGACACAGAAACAAATTGATACATAAATGCATTATTTGATAGATATAAAGATAGATAGATCGACAGATAGATAGATAAACAGAAAGATACAAATACAGATAGGCAAATAGATAGATAGGAAGATAGATAGATATATATATATATATATATAGTTAAATAGACAGATAGAAAGCTATATAGATAAACACATAGGTAAATACGCAGATAAGAAGATTGATAGATATATATATATAGTAAGATATATAGATAGATTAACAAATAGACATATAGATATATAAACACATACATAGATAGACAGAAAGACAACAGACAGACAGATAGACAGACAGATTGATAGAGTGATATATAGATAGATAGACAAAAAGATAAATAGATAGATAGACAAATAGACATACAAATATATTGATTGATAGAAAGATATTAAAGTTGATCAAAAGATATATAGATATAAAGATAAATAGATAGCTACACAAATAGATAGAAGATAGATAGAGATATAGATAGATAGACATGTGGATAGATAGGTATATAAACAAATAGACATATAGGCACTTATACAGACATATACAAAGATAGACAGATAGACAAATAGACAGATGGACAGATAAACATATAGATTATAGATAGATAGACAAGATAGATAGACAGATAAATATATAGATAAACATATAGGTTGATTTATAAATAGATAGATACATAGACAAATAGGAAGATAAGAAATTTGCAAATAGGTAGATAGGAAGATAGAATTCTAGATAGATATACAGATAGATAGATAGATAATTGGATAGAAAGATAGATAGATTGATAGATAAAAAGATAGATTGATAAATATATAGGTAGATAGATAGCCAAACACTTAGACAAATAGAAAAATTGACTGATAGAAATATAGATAGACAGACATATAGACAGAGAGATAGATAGACATGTAGACAGATAAACAGATAGACAGATAGACAGATAGACAGATAGACAGATAGATAGACATATAGACAGATAAGAGATAGACAGATAGATAGAAATATAGATAGTTAGACTAATAAAGACATAGACTGATAGACAGAAAAAAATATGGATAGTCACACAAATAGATTGATAGATAGATAAATAGACAAATAAATAGATAGATTTTAGACAAATAAAAATATAGAATGATAGAAAGATAGACAAATAGAAATAAATAAAGAATGATCGATAGATAGCTAGCTAGCTACACAGATAGATAGAAGACAAAGAGACAAATAGATATATATATATATATATATATAGACAAGTATATAAATAGATAGATAGATTAATTTATAGATAGATAGGCAGATAGATAGAGAGACACAAAGCAACAGAGACTAATAGACAGATAGATCGATAGCTAAATAGATTGACATATAGATAGATAGACAGACAGACAGATAGATAGATAAATAGATGGATCAAATAGATAGACACATAGGCAGATAGACAGATAGATTAATATAAAAATAAAAAGATAGAAAGATATATAATTAGATATATAGATAAATAGAAAGAGAGACAGATAGATAGATTGAAAGATAGATAGATAGACAGATTGAGAGATAGATAGATAAATAGACATAGAAACAAATATACAAATAGACAGATATATAGATAGATAGACAGATAGACACATAGATAGATAGAAAAATAGACAGATGGACATATATACTACTAGATAGATTGGCAAATAGAAAGATAGATAGATAAACATATAGACATATAAAAAGATATATAGATTGAAAGACAAGCACATATATAGTTAGATAGATTGATAGATTGATAGATAGCCACATATACAAATATACTTATTGACATATTTCTATATAGAAAGAAACTCATATAGAAATATAGAGAGATAGAAAAATAATCAAATAGACAGATAGACACATAGACATATAGTCTATTTGACAAATTTATAGATAGGTAGAAAGATATATTGAATGATAGATAGATAGACAAAAGTAAGATAGAAAGATAAACATATAGACAGATAAACAAATAAAAAGATATAAAGATAGATAGATAGACAGATAGATATATTGATAGATATGTAGATACGCATATAGGCTAATAAGCAGATAGATAGATATACAAATATATATATAGGCAGATAGACAAATAGACAGATTGACAAATAGAAAAATAGATAAATTGATAGACAGATAGACAAATAAATAGATAGAAAGACATAGATATAGATAGATATATAGATAAATATGTAGATAAAGATATAGACAGAGAGATAGATAGATTGATCGATTGATAGAATGAGATATAGATAGATAAATAGATAGACACATATATAAAAATATATATAGACATATAGAAAGATAGAAAATTAGACAAAAAGATTGATTGACAAATATGCAGATACGAAGAAAGGCAAATAGATAGAAATACAAATATACAGATAGATAGATAGAGAAATAGATAGATAGATAAATAGATAGTTATATAAATAGATAGATAGATAGGTAGACAGATAGACAAACATGAGATAGATAGATATATAGATAAATAGATAAATAGAGATATCGATCGAGAGACAAACAAATAGATAGATTTGTAGAATGACAAATCGACAAATTGATAGATAGACAGAAAGACAGATAGATAAATAGATAGATATATAGATAGATATATAGAGAGATAGACATATAGATATATTGATAGATTGACATATTGATAGATTGACAAATTGATAGATTTAAAGAATGACTGATAGACAGATCGAGATATAGACAGATAGAGAGAAAGATAGATTGATATATGGTAGATATATATACAGATTGATAGATAGATAAATAGATAGACAGATAAATAGATAGACAGATAGAAACATAGAAAGATAGATAGATAGATAGAAAGACAGATAGACAGATAGACAGATGGATAGACAGAAAGAAAGAAAGAAAGAAAGATAGTCATATTGACAAATAGATAGATATACAAATAGAAAAATAGAAATTTAGACAGATAGATAGACATATATATAGATATATAAAAGAATAGATAGGTATTTAGATAAATACATTGATAAAATGATAGGTAGTCAGATAAACATATAGACAGATAGATATATAGTCAAATAGATAGATAGACAATTAGAAAGATAGACAGACAGACATGTATACACATACAAAGATTGTTAGATAGAATCATAGATAGACAGATAGATAGATTTATAGTTAGAAAGATAGATAGATAAACAAATAGGCAGATATATAGATAGAAAGAAAGATAGAAATATAGAAAGATATATAGACAAATCTAAAGATCGACAAATAGACAGATAGATGGAGAGATAGATAGATATATAGTTAGAAAATAGACATATACATATATAGATAGATAGACATATAGATAGATTTATAGCTAGATAGATTAATAGATATATAGAAAAATATGCAGATAAGAAAATATGTAGATAGGTAGAGATGTAGATAGACAGATAGATAGATAAATGGATAGATAGACAAATTGATAGAAAGACAGACAGATAGATAGATAGAGAGAAAGATAGATACATAGATGGATAGACAGATATATAGAATGACTGGTAGACTAATAGACAGATAGAAAGATAGAAAGATAAAAAGATAGACATATAGAAAGATAGACAGATAGAAATATAGAAAGGTAGAGATATAAACAGATTGACTGATAGATAGATAGAATTATAGAAAGATAGATAGATAGAAAGATAGAAATGTAGAAATATAAATAGATTGACAAATAGATAGAAAAATAGATTGGTAGTTATATATATAGATACATAGATAGACAGATAGTTAGATGGAAAGATAGATAGATAGACATATATATAGATAAATAAATAGTTAGATAGATAGACAAATAAATAGACAAATCGGTAGATACATAAATAGAACGATAGACAGATATACAAATAGACAGATAGACAGACATACAGACAGATAGATACATATAAAAATATACAAATAGATAGATAGATAGACAAATAGAAAGACAAATAGATAGACAGATAGATATATAGACGAATATATACATAGATAAATAGGCAAATAGAGAGATAGATAGATATGCAAATAGACAAATAGAAAAATATACATATAGACATATAGACAGATAAAAAGATAGACAGATAGACACATAGATAAATTGATATATAGAGAGATATACTAATAGAAAGATAGGTAGATAGATAGTTAGATAGATTGATAGATTGATAGATATACCCATAGACATATTAACTTATAAACAATTTTATAGATAGGAAGAAAGACTGATAGACAAATAGACATATATATAGATAGACAAATATACACATAGATAGATAGATAGATAGAAATATAGACAAATAGACAGATTGATAGATTGATAAATAGACACATAGACATATACACTTATAGACATATTTATAGATAGGTAAAAAGACTAATAGATAGATTGATAGATGGAGAAATACACATATAGATAGATAGATATATAGATAGATCGAAAGTCACATAGACAGATATATAGATAAATAGATTATTTGATAGATATAAGATAGATAGATAACAAATAGACAGCTAGACAGAAAGATAGATAGGCAAATAGATAGATAGAGATATCGATAGATAGATAGATAGGCATATAGACAGATAGAAAGCTATATAGATAGACAAAGGTAGATATGCAGATAGGTAGATATATATATATATAATGATATAAAGATAGATAGACAGATAGATAGATAGATAGAAACATACATAGATAGATAGATAGACAGAGAGAGAAAGACATATAGATAGATAGACAAATAGATAGATAGACAAATAGATTGATAGACAAATAGATAGGAAGATAGATACATAGATAGAATGGCATATAAATAAATAGACAAATAGATAACTAGACAAATAGATAGAAGATATATAAACATATAGATAGATAAACAGGTTGATAGATATGTAGATAGTCAATTAAACACATAGGCACATACGCACATAGACACATAGACAGATACACAGATAGACAGATAGACAAATAGATAGTTAAGATAGATAGACATATAGTTTATTGATAGATAAAAAAAGATTGATAGATAGATAAATAGATAGATAGACATATATGCTGAATTATACATAGACAGACAGATAGATAAACAAATAGGAAGATACGCAAAAATGTAGATATGTAGATATGAAGATACAATTCTAGAAAGATACACAGACTAATAGATAGACAGATAGATAAATGGACAGAAAGATATATAAACAGATAAACAGAAATATAAATATATAAATAGATATATAGATACATATATAGATAAACACATAGACAATTAGACAAATTGATCGATATACATATAGAAAATTAGACAGATAGATAGATAGACATTTAGACAGATAGATATATGGATGGATAGTTAGATAGATAGATAGATAGATCGATAGATAGCAAAAAAGATAGATAGATAGACAGATAGACAGATAGACATATAGACAGACAGATGGATGGATAGTTACATTGATAGACAGATAGACCGATAGATAAAAAAATAGATAGACAGACACATCGATCAATAGATAAACATATAGACAAATAGATAGATAGACTTTTAGACAAATAAAAAGATAGACAGATAGACATACAAATAGAAAAAAAGAAAGAAAGAAAAAAAGATAGATAGATAGCTAGCTAGCTAGACATATCGATAGAAGATAGATAGACAAATAAATAGTTAGATAGACAAGTAGGCAGATAGACAGACAGACAGATAGATAGGCAGATAGAAATAGAGACACAAAGGCACATAGACACATACACAGACAGATAGATAGATAAATAGACATATATATAGATAGATAGATATATATAGATAGATAGATAGACAGATAGATAGATAGATAGGCAAATAGAAAGAAATATAGATAGGTAGACACATAGGTAGATTCAGGATAGATAAATTGAAAAATAAACAGATAACAAGATAGACAGATAGACATATAGATAAATAGAAAGAGAGACAGATAGATAGATTGAAAGAAAGAAAGAAAGGTAGATACACAGATAGACAGATAGATAAATAAATAAAGAGTTAAAATACAGATAGACAGATAGACACATAGACACATAGACAGATAGATAGATAGACATATAGACAAATAGACAGATCGACAGATATACACTGAGATAGATTGGAAAATAGACAAACAAATATATTGATAGATATTCATATAAACATATAGACATATAGAGAGATAGACTTATAAATATATAGACATAGAAAGAGATAGATAAATTGAAAGACAAGTACATAGATAGTTTGATAGATTGACAGATAGACACATAGACATATACACTTATTAACATATTTCTATATACGAAGAAACCCATATATAAAGATAGAGAGATAGATAAATAATCAAATAGATAGACAGACAGATAGATAGATAGACAGATTGATAGATTGACAGATAGACACATTGACATATAGTCTTATTGATAGAATTATAGATAGGCAGAAAGATAGATAGAAAGATAGACAGATAGACAAATAGTCACATAGGTAGTTAGACAGATAGACATATAGATATATAAATAGATATAAAGATAGGCAGATAGATAGATAGATAGACAGATAAAAGATATAAAGATAGACACATAGACAAATAGACAAAAAGATTGATAGACAGATAGATAGATATACATATAAACAGATAGATAGATAGATAGATATATATATATACACACACACAAATAGAAAGATAGAAAGAAATATAGAAAAAAGAAAGATAGATAGATAAATAATTGAAAGTTATGTAGATAGGAAGATAGACAAATATACAAATAGATAGATTAGTAGATAGACAAATATACAGATAGACAGACAGATAGATAAATAGATAAATAGACAAATAGATAGAAAGACAGACATATAGATATATATATATATAGATATATATAGATATAGATAGAGAGATAGATAAATAGATTGATACATAGTCATATAAATAGATAGATAGATACATAGATAGATATATATATATAGACAGATATAAATATAGATAGATAGATAGATGGATTGACAGATATGCAGATACGTAGATAGGTAGATAGACATATATACGAATTGACAGTTAGACATATAGAAAAATAGATAGATAGATAGATAAATAGATAGATAAATAGATAAACAAATAGATAAATGAATAGATAGAAAGATGGACATAAATATATATAGATATATAGATAAATAGATAGATAGTGATATAGATAGAAAGATAGATAAATTGATTGACAGATTGACAAATTGACAAATTGATAGATAAACAAATAGATAGATAGATAAATAGAGAGATATCTAGAGAGATAGACAGATATATATATTGATAGATTGACATTTTGAGAGATTAACAAATTGATAGATTTAAAGAATGATGATAGACAGATCAAGATATAGATAGATAGAAAGAAAGATAGTGAGACATATAGATAGATAGATAGATAGACAGATAGATAGACAGATAGATACACAAAAAGACAAATATATATACAGACAAACAGAAAGAAAGAAAGATAGTAATATTGACAAATAGACAGATATATAGATAGATAGATAGACATTTAGAAAGATATACAAATAGGTATAAAGAGATATATAAATAATACATAGGTAGTCAGATAGATAGATATATATATATATATATATATAAAGATAGGTATTCAGATAGACGTGTAGACAAATAGACATATAGTCACATAAACAGATAAATAGATATACTGATACAAAGAATTTTAGGTAGATAGATAAATAGATAGATAGATAGTTTGACGGTTAGAAAGAAAGAAAGATAGACAGATAAGTAGATAGACAAATTGAAAGAAAGATAGAAAGATAAATATACAGATATATAGATAGACATATTGACATATAGATAGATAGTTAAATAGATTGATAGACAAATAGGTAGATATAAAGATATGCAGATAGACATATTGATAGATTGATAGATTTATAGATAAATAGATAAAAAGATATGGAGAAAGATAAATAGATAGACAAATAAATTGATAGATTGAAAAATTGATTGATAGACTAAAGGAGAAATAGATAGATAGATCGATAGACAGATAGATAGATAGATAGATAGATAGACATATAAATAGATAGATAAACAGATTGATAGATAGACATATAGTCGGAAAGACAAATATAGACAAAGACAGATAAATATAGATAAAGATAGATACATACAGATAGATAGATAGATAGATATATAGTGAGAATGTTAGATAGATAGATAGACAGATAGATATAAAGTTAGATAAATAGATAGATAGACAGACAGATAGATAGATAGACAGATAGATAAATTGACAGATAGATAGAGAGAAAGATTGATAGATTGATAGATTGACACGAATACTGATTGATAGATCCAAACATAGACCGATAAACATATAGAAAGATAGACATATAAAAATATACACACATAGATATATAAATATATAGACATGAAGGAAAATAGGCAAATATGAAATTAGATAGATAACCAGATAGACAGATAGACAGATAGAGTATAGATAGATTGATAGATAGACATATAGATAGATAGACAGATAGATAGACAAATAGATAGATAAACAAATATCCAGATAGACAAATAGAAAGATCGACAAATATATAGATAGACAATTAGACAGACAGATATACAGATCAAATAGACAGACAGATAGATTGATAGATATGTAGCCAGATAGATAGATAGACAGATAGACATATAAACAAATAGATAAATAGACATACATACAAACAAATAAATTAATAGAGAGAGATATATATATATATAGATTGACAATTTGACAGATTGATAGATTGAAAAATTGATAGATTTACAAAGTGATCGATATATAGATCAAGAGATAGATAGATAGAAAGAGAGATAGAGATAAAGATACACATATAGATAGGTAGATAGATAGACAGATAGATAGATAGACAGATATACACATTAATAGAAAGTTCGATAGACATATAGAAACATAGGCAGATTGATTGATTGATTGATAGATTGATAGACAGATAGATAAAAAGATTGATCAAAAGATATACAGATAGTTATATAAATATATACATAGATAAATATACATATTGGTAGATTTATAGATATATAGATAAATAGATTGGTATAAAGTTAGATAAGCATATAGACATAATGATAGATAGGCAAATTGACAAATATACAGATAGATAAAAGATAGATAGATATATAGATATGCAGAGATATAGATAGAAAAATAGACAAATAGACTGTTATACAGGCAGATAGATTTATATATAGAAAACAGATTGATAGATATACAGATAGACAAATAGATAGAAAGAAAGATAGATATTCAAAAAGATAGATAGATAGATATGTAGATAGACAAATAGATAATTAGACCAATATATAGATAGATATATAGATAGACATGCAAATATATAAATAGATACATAAATAGACAGATAGACAGATAGACATATAGATAGATAATAGACAAATAGACAGATATATATTTAGTCCATACAAATATAAAGACAGATATATATTTAGTCCATACAAATATAAAGACAGATAGATAAATATATATTTAGACCATATAGATAGATAGATAGACAAATAGATTTAAAAATAAATATATAGATAGACAGCTAAATAGATTAGATAAATAGAAAAAGAGATAGACAAATAGATTGATAGACATATAGACATATAGACAAATATATAAATTTACAACAAAGATATATAGACATCTAAAATGATAGACAGAAAGATAGATAGATAGATAGACAGATAGATAGGTACTATAATAAATTGGTAGAGAAATTGGTATATAGCCAGATAAACAGATAGACATATATAAATATATTCAGATTGATAGATAGACAGATAGACAAATAAATAGAGTGATAGTAGTCAGATAGACAGATAGAGAAATAAATAGATAGACAGATTGATAGATTGATAGATTGACATACTAACATATAGAGTGATAGACAAATATACTAATAGAAAAATATACAGATAGATTGATTGATAAATAGACACCAAGATAGATAGCCATATAGATAGATAAACATATAGATAGATCGATAGATAAATAGATTGATAGATAGACATATCGACAAATAGAAAGATAGCCAGATATACATAAATACAAAAGACAGATAGACAGATAAACAAATAGACATATAAAAAGATAGATAAAATATAGATTGACAGATATATCCATATATCGATAGACAGATAGACAAATAGATAGATTGATAGATAGACAAATATATATACAAATAGACAGATAGATAGATAGACAGATAAACCTAATAAAAATAGACAAATAGATACATAGATAGACAGATAAACAGATAGATAGATAGATAGACACATATATAGATAGACAAATAGATAGATAAATAGTTTGACAAATAGATGGATAGATAAATAGTTTGATAGATAGAAATATAGTTAGAGAATTATATAGATAGATAGATAGACAAGTAGATAGATAAATAGATAAATCGATAAATAGATAGTTAGAAAGAGAGATAGATAGATAAACCTTATTGATAGATAGACTGATAGGCAAATAGATACATAAATAGATGTACAAATAAATAGATAATCAGATAGAAAAATAGTAAGCTATATAGATACATAGATAGACATATAAACATATTGATAGATAGATAGATAAACAGACAGACATATAGATAGACAAACATGTAGACAGATAGGCATACAGATATACTAATAATTATACAAATACATAGATAGATAAATAGATAGAAAAATAAATAGAAGACCGATAGATCGATATATTAATAGACAAATTGATAGAAGATATATCGTAAAAAATAAAGAGATAGACAAATTGTTAGAAAGACAGATAGATAGTTTGATAGATTGGTAGAAAGACATAAAGACTTAAAGCCTGATAGACATATAGATAGATAGACAGATATATAGACAAATAGACATATAGCTAGATATCAAGATTGACAGAAAGTCAAAAAGACAGATAGATAGATAAATAGATAGATAAGATAGACAGATAGACAGATAGATAAATAGATAGATAGATAGATAGTCATATAGGCAGATAGATAGATACACCGATAGGCATATAGATAGATATAAGATAGACATATAGACAGATAGACACATAGAAAAGTATATAGATAAAGTGATAAACAGATAAAAACTTATACAAATAAAGAGATAGATAGATAGACAGTTTGGCAAATAGGTAGTTATATAGATAGAAAGATAGACTGATAGATAGATAGAAAAATAGACAGATAGGCTAGATAGATTGAATGTAGATAGAAAGATAGACAGATAGATAGACTGATAGACACATAGATAGAAAGTTAATAAAATAGACAACTAAACCAATAGACATGTAGACACATAGATAGATTGAAAGATATATAGACATAGACAGACAGATAAATAGATAAATATATAGATAGATTAATATAAAGATAAATAGATAGATTGAAAAGCATACAAATGTACAAATAGTAAGATAGACAGACACACATACTGACAGAAGATAGTTAGACAAATTGATTGACCGACTGACAGAGTGAAAAATAGACAAACAAATTAACAGGTAGATTTACAAATAGACAAATAGACACAAAGATAGATAGATCAGATATATATATATATACACATACATACATACAGGGGTATATAATTGATAAACATGGATAGATAGACATTTAGATAGAGATAGATAGACATATACACAAATAGACAGATATAAAGATAGTTAGATAGATAGATTGATATACACAAATAGATAGATAGAGAGATAGTCAAATAGATCAATCAATAGATAGACAAGTAGTTAAATAAAAGATAAATCGATAAATAAATAGACATATAGATAATAGAGAAATAGACATATAGACCATATAGACAAATATGATAGATAGACAAATAGATAGACAAGTAGATAGATAGATAGATAGACAGACAGATAGATAGAAAGAAAGATAGACATATAGACATATAGATATATAAACAAATAGATATGTAGACATATAGAAAGAAAGAAAGATATAGATAGACATATAGATAGATAGATAAACATATACACAAATAGACATATAGAAAGATAGTCACTTTGAAACATACACAGATTGATAGAGGTGTCAAATGGGTAGGGTCAGGTAGGCCCGACACCAGGCACATCACAATTCAACTGTGCCCAGCTTGGCACTGCACAGAAATTTTATGTGCCCATGCCTGAGCCGGTCCTACTCATGGCATGAACTATATAGTGTCATGTCGAGGCCAACCGGGTCTCGTGTAGGGCCAGCACAATATTATACCATGGCTTGTGGGCAATATACCTCTGCATGAGCTGAGAAACCGCCCCTACAACTGAGCCTGACGGATGCAAAAACCACTCAAGTCCGATTCCAATTTCCACCCCTTCCCCCTCAATCAATTTTCCAACTATTTATAAAACTAAAAAAATTTAAAAATTTTTTAATTTAAGATGTTGGATTTTTTGAATTTATAAATTCAGAAACTGCTTGGGCTTCGCTTTGATTGTTATTTGCTTTGGTTGTTGGAAGTTTGATTTGTGGTGCATGTGCTTTATCTTTACACTACTTTATGGGTATTTCTATATTTTTTAATTAATAAACTAAAACTCTTAAGTCTTAACAAAATATTTAAAATTAATTAGTTTTTTTCTTTCCATTGCTCTCTCTATACTCTTTAATCTACCCTCTTGTCTAAAAAAAACCAAAAAAATTACAAATACTAATGAAATAAATTTAAATTTAGAAAATGAAAATCTTACATCTAAAAAAATGAAAATGAAATTTGTCCGTCGTCTGAGGCTGCTGAAACTTTCGTTTCTTCGGTCGTCTCAACCTAAACATCTAATAAATAAAAAACTAGGCGGACTTCTATCGTTTGGATTCATTTGAATATAATAAAAAAATGTTAGGGTTGAGGAAGAAGAAATGATGCAATGCAACTATTGTAAGAAAATTTTAACTTGTAAGAGTGCATTTTTGATTGTGCACCTTAAGAGGCATGACGAACTATGTACCAAAAAATATAGTGTATTAGATACTAGGCAACCCCAACTCAATAGTATGTTTTTTGAGGCTGGATCCAATACAGTCTCAATGTTTACCCCCTTTATATACTGCAATGAGTTGCATAGGAAAGACTATGATGAAACTTATCACCATGATAGGTCTTCCAATCAGATTTTCGGAGGTAGTGAGCATCAAGTAGACATAATTTCAGCCTGCTTATCTTATGATTCCTAAGTCCACATCAAGGAACGACATACTAAAATTTTATAAGTTAGAAAAATAAATAATAATTAATGAATTTATGACATATAATAGAGTGGTCTCCATGACATCCGATATCTGGACAAGTCACGACGATTCATCTTATGCATGTCTCACTGCCCTCTATGTAGATTCTAAATGGACTCCAAATAAAAAATTTTAAGATTCTTTGAGATTTTCCATCCTCATGATGCCTAGACCATTTTTGACGGCATTATGAAGTTCTTTAGAGAATATAAAATTTAAAATAAAAACTTAGTATCACTTTTAATAACACATCTAATAATGGAGGAGCAATTAACATGATTGTTAGGAATATTAGAGACGAACTATTAGGAGAGATTTTCCATGTCAGATGCATGTGTCACATGATTAACTTGATTGTGTAAGCAAGGATGATTGTGTGTTACCCCGCTTTAGAAAACATACATAATTCACTAAAATACATTCGCAAGCCTCGCAGACAATAGGAATTCGGTAGTCTCTATTTATCTGTGAATCTTAAGAAGAATAAATTCCAATCAGATGTGATACACCTTTACAAATACACATGCCTAATGTTGGAGTCATGTGTTGGATACGAACACGTGATATCGGACTACATCAATAGTAAGAGTGACTCACTTATTATTGACGACACTAACTAGGCTTCAAGTATATCATTTATGAAATTTCTGAAGATTTTTTATGACACAACGAACATGTGTTCGTCGGTTTATAATCGCACGACTTACATTTCACTCAAGTGCATATGCGATATTAGTAGCATGTTAAGGAAGTATCAAGTTGTTAGACACTTAGCCATATGGTTGCAGAGATGGAAACCAAGTACTTAAAGTACTGGTCCATCATTCGATCTCTTTATTATCTTGCTGCATGAATTGACCATAGGGTTAAGGTGGAAGGGGTAGATACTATTTTGACATACATTTCCTCATGCATGAACTTGAAGACCACCAGAAGGGTTAATTCACGAAAAGTTGATTGACATTTTCACATACTACGATACTATGTATGATGGTAGTAGTAGTGAGGCTCTGAGGACAGACATAGGTACCATATTCGGAGATGACAACTTTCCATTCAGCTAGCGAGGGGGAAACGATGAGGTAGACCATCGAATAGGAGTGAGCTGTCTTGATATTTAGATACCGATTACTACTCAATACGCTCACATTCTGATACTAAGAATCTTGATATATTATAATGGTGAAAATCATTCGAGTCCACCTTTTTCATGCTATCTAAGATAATACTAGATCTACTGACTCCTCTAGTGTCAATCATAGCATCGGAGTCTACTTTTTATATTACAGTGAATGTGATTTCAGATAGGAGATCAAGATTACATACATATATTGTTGAGGCTTTAGAATGTATGAAGTATTGAAAGGATTAATGCTTTAGGATCCAAGATCATTTTGAGACTTGGGTCTGGGACTGCAGTGAGAGCAGATGAGTTGATTGCTAATGATGATCCATAAGATAGTTATTTGATTTTGAGGTTGAGGAAGATAATGGTAAGATGATGGATGATTGATGAGGTTACCACTTGATACCTAATGGTTGAAGATTGTGAGATTGTGACAGGACGACCTTGACATCGACACTTATGTTATAGATATGCTTATGCTTATGAGTTATCCTTGATTATTATTTTTGATTTCAAAGTTTTGCACTCATTTTTATTTACATTGTATTTGCTTTGGGTATTTGGCTTTGTAGGTTTGTCATTTTTGTTAAAGAGATAAACTGATATACAGATAGATAGATAGACAAATAGACATAAAACCATATAGATAGATAAATAGATAGACAAATAGATAGTAAGATAGACAGATAAACATATAGACATATACATAGATAGACAAATAGACAAATAGACACATAGATAGATAGACAGATAGACACATAGACAGATAGACACATAGACATAGACTAGACAAATATACAGATAGACACATAAAGAGATAGACATATAGATAGCTAGATAGAAAGACAGGTATGGCTTATAGATAGATAGATTGATTGATTGATTGATAGCCATATAGACAGAAAGACCATATAGGACATATAGATAGATAGACAAATAGATTGATAGATAGATAGACAGATAAATAGAGAGATAGTTAGATAGATATAGTAGACAGACAGATGGACAGACAGATAGATAAATAGATAGATAGAATGATAGACAAATAGACAAATAGATAGATAGACACATAAAGAGAGAGACAGATAGATAGCTAGAAAGATAGACAGATAGACATATAGATAGATAGAAAGACAGACAAGATAAGATAGTATTATATATATTATATATATATATAGATATATATATAATAGATATATAGATATATATATAAATAGATTAGTAGATCGAGATATAAAGATAGATAGTTAGATATTAGATAGATCGAAAAATAGACAATAGACTAATAGAGAGATGATATAACACATGCAGATAGAAGATAGATAGACAAACGAACATACATAAAGATAAATAGAAAACATATAAACAATCAAACAGACAGATATAAAAATAGACAGATAGACAAATATATAGACAAAGAGATAAACCGATAAATAAATAGATAGATAGACAGATAGAGAGATAGACAGATGAACCATATAGATAGTAAGAAAGATAGAAAGATAGAAAGATAGGTAGATAGGTATATAGGCAGATAGTTAGATAAGTAGATAGGCATATAGGTAGATAGGTAGATAGAAAGTTTTTGCAAATAGGAAGATAGTCAAATAGACATACAGGTAGATAGAAAGATATACAGATAGATAGATATTTAGAGAGATAGATAGATAAATAGATAGATAAATAGACAGATAGACAGGTAGATAGATAAATAGATAGACAAATAAAAAGATATACATATAGACAAATAGATATATATATATATATATATATATATATATTTGTGTGTGTGTGTGTGTGTGTGTGTGTAGAAAGATAGATAGACATATACACAGATAGACAGATATAAAGATACACACATATACATATAGATAGATAGATTGATAAATATATACAAAAATAGTCATATAGAATGATAGTCACATAGATAGATAGGTAGATAGACATGTAGATATATATATAAACCGATAGACAAATATATAGATAGAAATATAGATAGATATATCAAATAGATAGATAGATAGATAAACAGATAGATATATTGAGAGATAGACAAATAGACAGATAGAGAGATAGAGAGTTAGACAGATAGACATATAGATAGATAGACAGATAGATTGATAGACAAATAGATATATAGACCGATAGATAGATAGACAGATAGATAGACAGATAGATAGACAAATAGATAAAAGATAGATAGATTGAATAATAGGTAGTTAGATACATTCTAAATTAGACATATACACAAATAGACAGGTTGAAAGATAGTCAGATAGATAGATTGACAGAAATACAAGCACATAGATAAAGATATAAATTGATAAATAGATAGACAGATAGAGAGATAAAAAGATAAACCATATAAATAGAATAATAGATATATAGATAAACAGATAGACAGATAGAGACATAGACAACTATAGAGACAGACAGATAGACATATAGATAGATATAAAGATAGAAATAAAGGCTGATAGATATATAGATAAATAGATTGATAGACATATAGACAGTTAGACAAATAGATAGATATATAGATATACTAATAGACAATGAGACAAATAGACAGATAGACATATAGATAGATATACAAATAGACAAATAGATAGATAGAAAGATAGATTGACATATAAATAAATAGAAAGTTAGATAGATAGATAGATAGATAAAGAGATAGACATATAAATAGATAGACAGATAAATAGAAGATAAATATACAAAAATAAAAAGAAAGATAGATTGTTAGATAGCTAGATAGATACACAAAGACAAAGATAGATAAACAACTATATAGATAGTTAGATAGACACATAAATATATAGACATATAGACATGTAGAATGATAGTCAGATAGGCTATTATACAAATAGACAAATAGACAAATAGATAGATAAATAAATAGATTGATAGACAGAAAGATAGATCTATCGATATATAAATAGATTAATAGACATAGAAAGATAGACATATAGAAAATAGATAGATAATAATATAGATAGATAGATGGATAGATATATAGATAAACAAAAGACATATAAATTGATAAAATAATAGAAAGATAGATAGAAAAAAGATAGATAGATATACATATATAAAGATAGATAGATAGATAGATAGACAGATAGACAGATAGACAGATAGACAGATAGACTGATAGACAGATAGTGAGATAAACAGATCGAGAGATAGATAGATTGATAGATAGACAAATAGATAGATAGACATATATCCAAATAGAAAGATAGGAAGATAGATAGATAGATAGAGAAATAGATAGATAGACTCATATACAGATAGACACATGATAGATTGCCACATATAAAGAAAGGAAGATAGATAGATAGACAGATAGATAAATATACAGATAGATATATAGACAGACAGATATATAGACAAATATACAAATCGATAGATAGATAGACAAATAAATTATAGCTAGCTAGCTAGCTAGATAGATAAAAAGACAGATAGACAAATAAAAGAATTAGACAAATAGAAAATTCCAGATAGACAAACAGATTGACCGATAGATATACAAATAGACAGACAGGCGCATAGATAGAGAGATAGATAGATAGATATATAAGAGATATAAAGATAATAGATAGGTAGATATAGGATAGACACAATTACATCTACATTTAAAGAGATAGATAGATAGAAAGATAGTTGAGATAGGCTAATAAAAGATAGAAAAAAGATAGATAGATACATAGATAGATAAACAGATAGATAGATATATAGATATAAGGAAGACAGTTAGATAAATAGATAGATATACAGACAGATAGATAGACATAGAGCCAAATGGTACATAGATTGATAGATAGACAAATAAAAGATAGATATAGATAGATATATAGATAGATATCTAGATAAAAGCATATAGAAAGAGAAAGATTAATAGATAGACAAATATAAAGATAGATAGAAAAATATTTAGACAGTTTGATAGATAGACAGGATAGACATATATACATATAGACTAATAGAGAGATATAGAGATAGACCGTATAGCACATAGCAATAATAGTCGATTATACATATTGATAGACAAATAGATAAATATACATATAAATAGGTAGATAGATAGACAAAAAGACAGATAGACAAATAATAGAGAGATAGATAGAAAGAAAGAAAAAAGATAGATAGATATTTTGACAGATAGAAAGATAAAGAGATAGATAGTTAGACAGATATACAGATAGATAGATAAATAATAATGACAAAGATAGATAGTTAGATATACAGATAGATAGAAAGACGAATAGATAGATAGATAGATATATAGATAGACACATAAACATAGATAGATAGACATATAGAAAGATATATAGATAAATAGATAAACAGATAGATAGATAGATAGACACACACACACACACACACACATATATATATATAGACTGATAGACAAATAGAAGAGAAACATATAGATAGAAGACAAAGATAGATAGTCAGATAGACAGATAAATACATAGACAAACAAATAACATGTAGATATACTTATATACAAATAGACAGACAGACAGAAACACATATTGAGAGATAATAGATATATATATAGATAAAAATATATGGGCAGATAAAGGATAGACCTAGATAGATATACATTTAGTAGATAAAGAGATATACATATACACAAATAGACATATAGAAAGATTGTCATATTGATAGATATATATATAGACAAGTAGAAGATAAAAACTAAATAGATAGATATATAGATAAACAGATAAAAGATAGATAGATAAATCATATAGACATATAAGATAATAGAATGATATATAGATTGATAAAAAATTGACAGATAAATAGATAAACAGATAAACAGATAAACAGATAGACACATAGATAGATAGACATAGACTGATAGATTATAGAAGTTAGACATTTAGATAGACAGATAGATAGAGAGAGGATTGACAAATAGACAAAAGATAGAAAGGTAGATGACAAAAGATAGAAAGGTAGATAACATATAGATAGTTAAACAAATAGACAGATATAAAAAAGAAAGAAATAGATTGACATATAGTTAGATAGCTAGAAAGGTACTTATCGAGATAGATAGATAGATAGATAGATGATTGATAGGTAGATAGATAGATAAATGTCGAATAGCTCCAGAAAGAAAGAAAAAAGATATATAGACAAACAAAATCGAAAGAAAGCTG
>JAREIK010004927.1:0-50060 GCA_029783825.1 Sapria himalayana
AGTTACAAACACAGAAACAACATAAAACAAGCAATTATATATCACAATTCCAGCAACCATCCAGGATAGAATCAAAAAACAAGAAATAAATACTAAAAAATAATGTTGTTCGCTAGTCGCCGAGTACGACTAGCTAAATCCACTAGAAAATACTTATGCATTACAGATTAAAGCAACGGAAAATGTCTTATAGCGTAGCACACAGAATAGTCACGATAAATCACATAGAGAGAAGAGAGAGAATCAATGAACAGTTCCATGGGTACAAAAACGCATCTCAAAAATAAAATTACAAAACATTTTAATATTAAAATTTATCTCGGTTCATTAACCGGAGCGGGTCGGATCATGAGAGGGTCAGGCTCTACTCCAATTTCGGCCAGCTGTCCAGTCAGCAAGACCTGCGTTATTGTGCTACTACTGCATCCCTGACCTCTTAATATTTTTTTTGCACTTCATAAGAATATTAAAAAATAAAAAATATTTTTTTATACAAACAGATTATCAAAAAATAAATTACAGATACAGCAATAATAAATCTTAAATCTCATTTTAATTTGTATTCATTATAATTTTAAATATTCATTTTAAATATTTATTAGTTTGTTTTTTATATAAATATTATTTACAAAATAAATAATTAGTCAGACAAATTAATATAATAATTTACTTTTAATAAAAAAAATAATCTTATAAAAAGAAGTAAAAATTTAAAAACAAAAAATTATTATTTAGTAATAAATTTTAAATTGATTTTGAATCATTTTAGGTTTTGTAATTATATTTTAATTTATATTTATCATATTAATAATAGTTTATTAATTTTTTTTTGATAATTGATATCATATCTATCTATAAAATTGTTTATATTTAGTTTATTATATATATAATTATAATGATTATTATTTACTAAATATTATATTCACATTTTAAAAAAATTTAAAATTATTATATTTTCAAAGGTTATAAACTTAGAAAATGTGAAAAATTATCAAAAATATTTTTTTTGTTATTTCATTGTTTAAATAAAACCTATAAAACACTAAAAGCCTAAAAACATAAATTGCTAAACTCCTAAACGATAAAACCTCTAAATAATTATTCCATTAAATTGGTTGAGATTAATAATAAATCATAAATCTCATTTTAATTTTTATTCAGTATAATTTTAAATTTTTATTTTAATTATTTATCAGTTTATTTTGATAGAAATATTAATTACAAAATAAATTATTAGTGGACACATCTAATTTAAATTAAAACTGTATCACTAACTAATAAATAATAAATCTCATTTTTTTTCATTATAATTTTAAATATTCATTTTAATTATTTATTTGTTGATTTATATATAAATATTAATTACAAAATAAATCGAGTTAGACAAAAATAATTTATATAAATTATTGTTCATCAAAAATTATAGTTAAACTTTTTAAAAGAAAAAAATTTTCAAAACAAAAAATTATTATATAGTAATATATTTTGCTTTTTCTTCTGAATCATTTTAGGTTTTGTAATTATATTTTTTTTGATATCTATCTTATTAATAATAGATTATTTATTTATTTTTTGATCGTTACTAGAAAATGTATCAATAAAATTGTTTATATTGAATTTCCATGATATATAATTATTAAGATTATTATAACTAAATATTATATTTACATTTGAAAATAATTTAAAAATTATTATATTTTTAATGGTTATCATCTTTGAAAATGAGATAAAATCACAAAAAGAAATTTTTTGTTATTTTATTGTTTATATAAAAACCTATCAACTACTAAATGCCTAAACGGTTAAATCATTAAACTCCTAAACCCCAAAATCCCAAAACCCTTAAATACTTAAACATTTAAACCATCTTTAAAGGTTTATTAATTGATTTTTTGATCATTATTATATTTATATTTATATTTAGTTTATTAATATCTATCAATAAAATTGTTTATTTTTAATCTACATGATATATAATTATTAAGTTTATTATAACTAAATATTGTATTCACATTTGAAAAAAATTTAAGAATTATTATATTTATCAAGGTTATAACCTTCAAAATTGATAAAAGATTTGAAAAATAATTTTTTTGTTATTTCATTATTTAAATAAAACATATAAACTACTAAATGCCTAAACACTTAAATCACTAAACTCCTAAACTCCTAAATACTTAAACCATTAAATTGGTATACCCTAAATAATTAATCATAAATCTCATTTTTATTTGTATTCATTATAATTTTAATATTCATTTTAATTATTTATTAGTTTTTATTGAAATATTAATTGCAAAATAAAATTATGAATGAGACAAATATAATTTAAATAATTTAACTTCATCAAAAAAATTTATTAGCTTATAAAAAGAATTAAAAATATAAAAATTTATTATTTAGTAATATATTTTACATTGATTTTGAATCATTTTAGGTTTTGCAAATATATTTTAATTAATATCTATCATATTAATAATAGTTATTAACTATTTTATGATCAGTATTATAATATCGATCAAAAAATTTTTATTGAATTTACATGATATTTAATTTTTAAGATTATTATAATTAAATATTGTTTTAAAATTTGAAAAAAAATTAAAAATTATAATATTTTCAATGGTTATAACCTTGAAAATGATAAAAAATAATAAAAATAATTTTTTTGTTATTTAATTATTTAAATAAAACCTATAAACCACAAAATACTGAAATACTTAAATTACTAAACTCCTAAATCCTGATACTGTTGTACCACACACACATAGAGAGGGACCACAGTACACTCTTGCACATATTCTTATCCATCTTGGTGTAGCATTTAGATGGGCCAGCAAGTCTTGGAAGCAGCCAAAAGTATGGTCCACCAGCTTGTAGAGGGCCCCACTAGCAAGCTGGGATGATAACATTCAGAACTGACGAGACCGAACAAAGTGGTCGGAATTAAACGCAGAAGTAACTAGGAGTGGGTCCCACTAGCCCTATCAGGCAGCATAGGGGGCCACCCAACAGTTGCACAATAGGAGTAGCGGGTAATCCCTGATTAATTGGAGAGCCGGCAAAATCCGAAGCAAAACCAAGCAGAGCCAGTAAGCAATGGAGTCTAGACCAACCACACGGGAGCGAAAGATTCAAACTTGTAGTTTATGTTTGTAGTCTTATTTGTATTTTGGACTTTGTATGCAGCATGTACTTGTAGAGATGTATCATGACATACTCACACACACAATCTTGTCTATTCTTTATGTAGCATGCAATGAGGGCAACTGGACCCATGAGTATCTCTAAGTGGGGCCTACTAATGCATTTGGTAAATACACATTAGGCGATGCTACATTCCCTGGAGCAGAAGACCAATCTTTATAGTATTTTGTAATTTTACTTGTATTCTAGCTTAGTTGTAATCGTAGATAATTAGACTGTGAGATGGACCTCATCACACATGCACACCGATGCATGCCTATTTTTTGATATTTTGTCGGTGCAACTTACAGTAACTTCTTGGAGCTCGAGGAGGAAGCATTCTAACCCAAGAGATACTCTTTTGAATATCATGGAGCAAAAAAATGTGGAATTCAGAGGTGAGAAAGAATTGACAAAGTGTCGTAGATATGGACTTTTGTATTTATGGGGATTCAGTTTTAAATGTATTCCATTGCATAGCAATGACATAGGCAAACGCTTGATGCTGCATGTAACACACATGCACAATATTATATTTGCATAGTTTTAATATGGTGCATCATTCAAGTTCCTCCAAAAGGCTTGGACAAATCCGAATGGAAAGGACGCAGTGCTCATAATGACTCAATGCCAACTCTGAAGTCCGGTAATGCCAGGTGATTTTAGTTGTATTCGTACGCTTGGAATTATTAGGCATTACGTTTTTATGTATTTTATGCATAGAATCATTAAGGTGCATAGGATTTGGTGGGCTGGCCTAAATTAGTCTGCTTTTTAGTCCTTTGTAAGTTGTGTGCTAAAATGATAAATAAAGTGTGTATTTTCCAAAAAAAAAACAAAAACAAACCATAAACACTAAACTTTAAATCCTAAACGTTAAACCATAAACTATAACCCTAATCCATAAACCCTAAATCCTAAATCTCATGTTTTGCACTTTTATAATCAAATGACTAAGTGTTAAATTTAAATTGAAATTCACAATTTTTAGGAATGTCACAGATTTATCTTTTTGTATATGTAACACAAAGTCATGACTCAAGGGGTGAGTTATGGATTCGGTCTCTTTCTTGCTTTATATTATTGTAGCATTAGCAATTGTCATGATTGTATATTTTGTCTCTAGAACACAAAATCATATAGATGAGAATATGCCATAACTTGTCTCTCTGTTGAACATATTGTTATGGCACGAGGAATGATCATGAATGCATATTTAATGACTGTAATACTAGGTCACAGTATTGGATATGACCAAGGGTTGTGCATTTTATCTTTATATTGCAAAGTAATTGCACTAGGAACGATTGTAACTTTGGACATTCCTCGAGAGAAAAATTCATGACCCTAGAAATAGTTAAAGCTCGAGTACTACTCTTTATAACTTTCTATAGCTAAAATTCTTGGGATTGGAAATATCACTATGGCCTTTTCCTTTGATTTGTGACCTCAAGTGTCAATATGCAAAACAATATTTTTATTGTATACATAACTCATTTAATATATAAAGAAAGAAATGATACTTTTTATATTCTTGAGGATATAAAAATGGGGCTTAGACATGCCAATAAAATAAATTTTTTGATTCTTGATTGAAAGAGAGCCCATACTTCTTGCCCTGCTCAAACTGCCCTGGGGCTAGTTTGTTCTAATAGGCTACTAGGTGGTTATTTTTTTAGAGGTGAACTATGTTTTAAAAATTTTCTTTGAGTGTATGCATGAGAGATATTTTAGAAGAAATTACAATAATCAATATAAATAGCATCCTCAACAACTAGCTATTTGAACACATAAGGGCACAACTTTTGTTTAGTCTGTTAGCGTACATGAGTCAAATTACCTTCGATAGCCTAGTGATTCAACATCAAATATGATGAGACATAAAAGTGATAAAGTAAAAGCTCCTATTATTTTGGTTAGAGCTTTAGCAATCATTCTAGAGTTCAAAGAGGAACAAAATAAATTATTTAACTTATTCAGTATAATTTAAAATTTTATTTTAATTATCTATCAGTTGATTTTTATAGAAATATTAATTACAAAATAAATTATTACTGAGACAGGTATAATTTAAATAATTTATATTTGATCAAAAAAAATATAAGCTTATAAAAATAGGCATAATTTTTAAAAACAAAAATTTATTATTTAGTAAAATATTTTATTTTGATTTTGTATCATTTTAGATTTTGCATTTTAATTTTAATTTTTATCAAAATTTTTAATAATAGTTTATTAATTATTTATTGATCATTATTATAATATCTATTAATAAAATTATTTATATTGAGTTTACATTATATATAATTATTAAGATTATTATAAATAAATATTATATTCACATTTAAAAAAATTAAAAATTATCTTCAAAGGTTATAACATTCTAAATAAGTAATTTTAATGATAGATATTATAATAATGATCAAAAAGTAAATTAATAAACTATTATTAATAAGATTGATAGCAATTAAAATATAAATTCAAAACCTATAATGATTCTAAATTAAAGTAAAATATATTACTAAATGATAATTTTTTGTTTTAAATTTGTACTTCTTTTTATAACCTTATATTTAATTTTTGATTAAATATAAATTATTAAAATTATATTTGGCTTACTCTTTATTAATTTTTCAATTAATATTTCTATAAAAAATAAACTAATAGAAAATAAAAATGAATATTTAAAATTATAATGAATACAAATTAAAATGAGATTTATGATTTATTATATATGGTATACCAGTTTAATGGATTGTTAATTTAAAAGTTTTGTCATTTAGGAGTTTAGAAATTTATTTTTTTATGCATTTAGTGGTTTATAGTTTGTATTTATATAATAAAAATAAAAAAAATTTTGATTTTATCTGATTTTCAAAGGTTATAACCTTTAAAATAAAATAATTTTTAAATTTTTTGAAATGTGAATACCATATATAATTATATTAATCTTACTATTATATATCATATAAATTCAATTTAAACAATTTCAATGAAATTTAGTATAATAATGATCAAAAATTAAATTAATAAACTATTATTAATAATATAAATATTAATTAAAATATATTTACATAACACAAAATAATTCAAAATCAAATCAAAATATATTAATAAATAATAATATTTAATTTTCAAATATTTACTTCTTTTTATAAGCTTATATTTTTTATTGATTAAAATTAAATTATTTAAATAATATTTGTCTCACTCGAATATTTTTTGTAATTAATTTTTCTAAATAATTAAGCTATAAATAATTAAAAAGAATATTTAAAATTATAATAAATAGAAATAAAATGAGATAATTATTTATTATTTATTAAGTAGTATATAGTTGTTAAAAGGTTTATGTATTTAGGGGTTTCAGGGTCTATGAGCTTACTGATTTAAGTAAGTAAGTATTTAATGATCTATAGGTTTTAATATAAAAATGAAATAACAAAAAATTTATTTTATTATTTTTTCTCATTTTTTAAGGTTATAACCTTTGAAAATATTATAATTTTTAAATTTCTTTTCAAAAGTGAATACAATATATATTTATAATAATCATATTAATTATATATCATATAAATTCAATATAAACAATTTTATTGATACATATTCTAATAATTATCAAAAAATAAATTAAAAATCTATTATGAATAAGATTTATATTACTTAAAATATAATATCAACACCTAAAATGATTCAAAAGAAAATAAAAATATATCACTAAATAAGAATTATTTGTTTTTAAATTTTTATAATTTTTATAAGCTTATCTTTTTTGATGAAAAATATTTTTAATAAATTATATTTTTAACTCATATATTTATAATTAATAAATATATAAAGGATTATCTATATAGGGGTATCTGGATTTTGTAGTTTAGTAATTTAAGTGCTTAGACATTTAGTGGTGTATAGGTTTTATTTAAACAATTAAATAACAAAAAAAAATTATTTTTTTTATTTTTTGACATTTTCAAATGTTATAATCTTTGAAAATATAATAATTTTAAAATATTTTTCAAAAGTGAATACTATATTTATTTATAATATTATTTTTATTTATATATCATGTAAATAAAAAATAATTATTTTTATTGAAAAATATTCTAATAATGATCAAAAAATAAATTAATAAACTACAATTAATAAGATAGATATCAATTAAAATATAATAAAAAAACCTAAAATGAATCAGAAGCAAAGCAAAATATTTTACTTTATAATAATTTTTTATATTTAAATATTTTTCTTTTAAAAAGTTTATCTATATTTTTTGGATGAAAAATAATTTAAATAAATTATATTTGTGTAACACTTAATTTACTTTTGTTATAATATTTATAAAAAATAAAACAAATAAATAATTAAAAATGAACTATTTAAAATTATAATTAACAAAAAATGAGATTTATTATTACTATTTTATTAGGTTATACTAGTATAATTTAAAATAGATCTGTCTCAACTATATTTATTTTGTATTTAATATTTCTAGAAAAAAATCTGAAAATTAATTAAATAAAAATTTAAAATTATACTGAATAAAATTATAATGATATTTATGATTTATTATTTAAGTATACCGGTTAATGGTTTAAGTAATTTAAAGGTTTTATCTTTTAGGAGTTTAGCGATTTAGGCTTTTAGGCACTTTAGTGGTTTATAGTTTTTATCTAATCATAAAATAAAAAAAAAAAATTTGTAATTTTTTCTCATTTTCATAGGTTATAACCTTTGAAAATATAATAATATTTAAATTTTTTTGAATGCGAATAATATATTTAGTTATATAATATTATAATTATATAGGATATAAATTCAATATAAATAATTTTATTGATAGATATTATAATAATGATCAAAAAATAAATTAATAATTTATTAATAATAAGATAGATATTAATTAAAAAATATTTACAAAACCCTAATTGATTCAGAATTAAAGTAAAATATATTAATGGATAATAATATTTAATTTTAAAATTTTTACTTCTTTTATAAGCGTATATATTTTTTTTGATAAAAAATAAATTATTTAAATTATATTTGTCGCATTAATAATTTATTTTATAAAATATTTCTATAAAAATAAACTAATAAATAATTTAAAATGAATATTTAAAACTATAATATATAGAAATTAATATTAGATTTATTAATTAAAATGTATTATATAGCAGTTTAATGGTTTATGTATTTAGGTGTTTACTGATTTAATTATGTATGCATTTAGTGGTTTATAGGTTTTTTTGAAAAATAAAATAACAAAAAATTTATTTTTATTATTTTTTGATATTTTCAAAGGTTATAACCTATGAAAATATAATAATTTTTAAATTTTTTTCAAAAGTGAATTCAATATTTAGTTATAATAATCATTATATTTATATATCATAAATTAAACATAAACAATTGTACTGATACATATTCTAATAATGATCAAAAAATAAATTAATAAAAATATTATTAATAAGATAGATACCAATTAAAATATAATTACAAAACATAAAATGATTCATAAGCATAGCAATATATATTACTATATAATAATTTTTGTTTAGAATTTTTTTTTATTTTAAAAAGTTTATCTATATTTTTTTGATTACAAATAATTTACATAAATTATATTTGTCTAACTCATAATTTATTTTTTAATTAATATTTATATAAAAATAAAAAATTAATAATTAAAATGAATATTAAAAATTATAATGAAAAAAAAATCAGATTTATTATTATTATTTAGGGTATATCGGTTTAATTTAAGTTAGATCTGTCTCACTAATAATTTATTTTGTAATTAATATTACTATAAAAATAAACTGCTAAATAATTAAAATAAAATTTAAAATTATACTGAATAAAAATTAAAATGAGATTTATAATTATTATTAATGATACCAATTTAATGTTTTGAGATTTAAAATTATCTGAAATGGAATACTATATTAGTTATAATAGTATTAATAATCATACATCATATAAATTAAATATAAATAATTTATTGATAGTTATTATAAAAATGATCAAAATTAAATTAATAAACTATAATAATACGAATGTATTTTATAGACTTAATAATAAGATAGATTTTAATAATAAAACTATTAAAATGATCAAAAATTTAAATGATTCAAAATTAAAGTAAAATAATTACTGAAGATAATTTTAATTTTTAAATTTTACTTCTTTTATAAGCATATATATATTTTTTGATTAAAAAATTATTTAAATTATATTTTTCTTACTCATTATTTATTTTGTAATAAATATTTCTATAAAAATAAACTAATAAATAATTAAAATGATATTTAAAATTATAATAAGTTGAAAAAAAATTAGATTTCTTAATTATTAAGTAGTATATACCAGTTTAATGATTTATGTATTTAGGCATTAAGGGCTTTTGAAGTTTACTGATTTAACAGTGTATGCATTTAGTGGTTTATAGGTTTTATTTAAAAATTAAAATATCAAAATATTTATTTTTATTATTTTTTTATATTTTCAAAGGTAACCTTTAAAAATATAATAATTTTTAAATTATTTTGAAAAGTGAATTCAATATTTACTTATAAGAATCATTATATTTATATATCATATAAATTCGATATAAACAATTTTAGTGATAAATATTCTAATAATTATAAAAAAATAAATTAATAAAAAATTATTAATAAGATAGATATCAATTAAAATATAATTACAAAACATAAAATGATTCAGAAGCAAAAAAAATATATTACTATATAATAATTTTTTGTTTTGAATTTTTTTTTATTTTAAAAAGTTTATCTATAATTTTTCGATGAAAAATAATATATATAACTTATATTTGTTTAACTCAATTTATTTTGTAATTAATATTTATATATAAATAAACAAATAAATAATTAAAATTAATATTTCTAATTATAATGAAATAAAATAAGATTTATTATTTATCATTTAGGGATACCAGTTTAATTTAAATGAGATCTGTCTCACTAATAATTTATTTTGTAATTAATATTTCTATAAAAATAAACTGATAAATAATTAAAATAAAATTTTAAAATTATACTGAATAAAAATTAATATGAGATTTATTATTTATTATTAATGTATACCAGTTTAATGGTGTAAGTATTTAGAGGTTTTGTCGTTTAAGAGTTTAGTAATTTATGTTTTTAGGCTTTTAGTGGTTTATTAGTTTTATTTAAAAAATAAAATAACAAAAAATATATTTTTATTATTTTTTGATATTTTCAAAGGTTATAACCTTTGAAAATATATTAATTTTTAAATTTTTTTAAAAAGTGAATACAATCTTTAGTTATAATAATCATTATATTTATATATCAAATAAATTCAATATAAACAATTTTATTGATAAATATTCTAAAAATGATCAAAAAATAAATTAATAATCTATTATTAATAAGATATATATCAATTATAATATAATTAGAAAACCTAAAATGATTCAGATGCAAAGCAATATATATAACTATATAATAATTTTTTGTTTTGAAATTTATTTTCTTTTAAAAAGTTTATCTATATTATTTTGATGAAAAATAATTTATATAAATTATATTTGTGTAACTCATAATTTATTTTGTAATTAATATTTATATAAAAAAACAAATAAATAATTAAATTTGAATATTTAAAATTAAAATGAAAAAAAATGAGATTTATTCTTTATTATTTAGGATATACTGGTTTAATTTAAATTAGATATGTCTCACTAATAAGTTATTTTGTAATTAATATTTCTATAAAAATAAACTGATAAATAATTAAAATAATTTATTTTGCTCCTCTCTCAACTATAGAATGATTGCTAAAGCTCTAACCAAAATAAAAGGAGCTTTTACTTTATCTCTATTATGTCTCATCATATTTGATGTTGAATCACTGGGCTATCAAAGGTAATTTGACTCATGTACGCTAACAGACCAAACCAAAGTTGTACCCCTATGTGTTGAAATAGCTAGTTGTTGAGGATGCTATTTATATTGATTATTGTAATATCTTCTAAAATATCTCTCATGCACACACTCAAAGAAATTTTTTTAAAACATAGTTCACCTCTAAAAAAATAACCACCTTGTAGCCTATTAGAAAAAACTAGCCCGTGGGTTGTTTGAGCAGGGCAAAAGTATGGGCTCTCTTTCAATCAAGAATCAAAAAATTTATTTTATTGGCATGTCTAAGCGCCCTTTTAATATCTTGATGGATATGAAAAGTATCATTTCTTTCTTTTTATATTAAATGAGTTATGTATACAAGCTCACAATACCCAAAAAGGTGTAAATGAATCATATTCAAATGTATAAAATGTTTTAATCATTGCTCAAAATATTAGTCTTTCATATGGAAACTTGAGGTCACAAATCAAAGGAAAAAGCCATAGTGATTTTTCCTATCCCTAGAATTTTAGCTATAGAAAGTTATCAAGAGTAGTACTCGAGCTTTAACTATTTCTAGGGTCATGACTCTTGCTCTTGAGGAATGTCCAATGTTACAATCATTCCTAGTGCAATGACTTTGCAATATAAAGATAAAATACAAGCTATGGTCATATCCAATACCGTGACCCAGTATTATAGTGATTAAATATATTCATGATCATTCTTAGTGCCATAACAATATGTTCAACAGAGAGACACAAGTTATGGCATATTCTCATCGATATGATTTTGTGTTCTAGAGACAAAATGTACACTCATAACCATTACTAATGCTACAATAATCTAAAGCAAGGAAGAGACTGAATCCATGACTCACCCCTTGAGTCATGACTTTGTGTTACATATACAAAAAGATGAATCTGTGACATTCCTAAAAGTTGTGAATTTCATTTTAAATTTAACACATAGTCATTTGATAAAAGTGCAAAACATGAGATTTAGCATTTAGGGTTTATGGATTAGGGTTATAGTTTATGGTTTAAGGTTTAGGATTTAAAGTTTAGGGTTTATGGTTTTTTTTGTTTTTTTTTGGAAAATACACACTTTATTTATCATTTAGGCACACAACTTACAAGAGACTCAAAGGCTGGCTAATTTAGGCCAGCCCACCAAATCCTATGCACCTTAATGATTCTATGCATAAAATACATAAAAAATATAATCCCTAATAATTCCAAGCATACGAATACAACTAAAATTACATGGCAATCCCGGACTTCAGAGTTTGCATTGAGTCATTATGCGCTCTGCGTCCTTTCCATTTGGATTTTTCCAAGCCTTTTGGAGGAACCTAAATGATGCACCATATTAAAACAATGCAAATATAAGATTGTGCATATGTGGACATGCAGCATCAAGCATTGCCCATGTCATTGCTATTGCAATTGAATACTTGTAAAACAGAATCCCCATAATCCACAAGTCCATATCTACGGCACTTTGTCAATTCATTCTCACCTCTAAATTCCACATTCTTTTGCTCCAATGATTCTCAAAATAGTATCTCTTGGTTTAGAATGCTTCCTCCTCGAGCTCCAAGAAGTGGATGTTTGTTCCACTGACAAATATCAAAAATAAGGCATGCATCGGTGTGCATGTGTGATCAGGTCCATCTCAAAGTCTAATTATCTACGCGTACAACCAAGCTAGAATAGAAGTAAAATTACATATTGTTATAAAGATGGCTCTTCTCTCCCGGGAGTGTAGCATTGCCTAATGTGTATTTACAAATGCATTAGTGGGCCCCACTTAGAGATACTCATGGGTCCAAGTTGCCCTCATTGCATGCTACTTAGAGAACAGACAAGATTATGTGTGTGAGTATGTCATGATCCGTCTCTATAAGTACAGGGTGAATACAAAGTCCAAGATACAAATAAGAGCGCAAAACATAAACTACAAGTTTGTATCTTTTCCTCCTGTGTGGTAAGTCTGGACTCCATTGCTTACTAGCCCTTCTTGGTGATGCTTTGAATTTTGCCGGCTCTCCAATTAATCAGGATTACCCACTACTCCTGTTGGGCGACAGTTGGGTGGCCTCTTTGCTGCCTGATAGGGCTAGTGGGACACAATCCTAGCTACTCATGGGTTTACTCTCGACCACTTTGCTCGATCTCGTCAGTTGTTTGAATGTTTATCATCCCGGCTTGCTAAGTGGCGCCCTCTACAAGCTGGTGGCCCATACTTCTGGCTGCTTCCAGGACTTTCTGACCTCTCTACATGCTACACCAAATGGACAAGAATATGTGCACGTGTGTACTGTGGTCCATTGCTATGTGTGTGTGGTGCAGCAGTATCAGGGTTAGCAATTTAGTAACTTTAAGTATTTAGTTATTTTGTGGTTTATAGGTAAACCACAAAATAAAATATTATCCAGTAATAGTTTTTACTTTAATTTTGAATCAATTTGGGTTTTGTAAATATTTTTTAATTAATATCAATCTTTTTATTAATAGTTTTATAATTTAAATTTGATCATTCTTATATTTCTATAAATAAAATTTTTTATATTGAATTTATATGATATATATTTATTAATATTATTATAGACTAAATATTGTATTCACATTTCAAGAAAATTTAAATATTATTTAATTTTTCAAGGTTATAACCTATGAAAAATTATAAAAAATTACAATTTTTTTTTGTTTTTTTATTGTTTAAATAAAACCTATAAACCACTAAATGCCTAAAAACATAAATTGCTAAACTCCTAAACGACAAAACTTCTAAATACTTAAACCATTAACATGTGTACGTTAATAAAAAATCATAAATCTCAATTAATTTTTATTAAGTATAATTTTATATTTTTATTTTACTTATTTATAAATTTGTTTTATAGAAATATTAATTACAAAAGTAAATTATTAGTGAGACAAATCTAATTTAAATAATTTATTTTGCATCAAAAAAAATATAATCCTTATATAAAGAGGCAAAATTTTAAAAACAAAATTTATTATTTAGTATATATTTTATTTTTATTTTGAATCATTTTAGATTTTGCAATTATATTTTAATTTGATAACATTCTTATTAATAATGTTTATTAATTTTTTTATTGATTATTAGTATAATATCTATTATAAAATTATTTATATTGAATTTACATTATATATAATTATTAATATATTATTACTGAATATTATAGTCACATTTAAAAAATTTAAAATTAATATATTTTCAAAGGTTATAACCTTCAAAAATTAAAAAAAATCAAAAAATTAAATTATTTATTTTTTCATTCTTTAAATAAAAACTATAAATCACTTAAGGCCTAAACAATTAAATCACTAAACCCCAAAATACCTAAATACTTAAACCATTAAACTAGTATATCTTGAATAATAAATAATAAATCTCTATTTATTTGTATTCATTATAATTTTAAATATTCATTTTAATTAATATTTTGTAATTATATCCGTCTAACTAATATTTTATTTTGTAATTAATATTTCAATAAAAATAAACATATAAATAATTAAAATGAATTTAAAATTATAATGAATACTAATAAAAATGAGATATATTATTTAGTATTTTAGAGTATACTAATTTAAAGGCTATATGTATTTATGGGCTTCGGGGTTTAGGAGTTTAATCATTAAGAATTTAGCTATTTTGTGGTTTATAGATTTTATTTAAAAAACTAATAACAAAAAATTTATTTTTTTATTTTTTCTCATTTTCAAAAGTTATAACCTTTGAAAAATTAATAATTTTAAATTTTTTTAAAATATTAAAATATTATTTGTTATAATAATCTAAATAATTATATATTATGTAAATTCAATATAAATAATTTTTTTATAGATATTATAATGAAGATAATAAATACAATTAATAAACTATTATTAATAAGATAGATATTAAATAAAATTTATTTGCAAAACCTAAAATGATTCAAAATCAAAGTAAAATATATTAATAAGATAGATATTAAATAAAACAATTATTAATAAGATAAAATATACAGGTTTAAAAGATTATATTATTATTAGTTTTGGGATTTAAGAATTAAGTGATTTAAGTGTTTAGGCATTTAGTAGTTTATCGGTTTTTTTTAAAATAAAATAACAAAATTTTTTTTGTTTTTTGTTCTCATTTTTGAAGGATATAACCTTTGAAACTATCACAATTTTTAATTTTTTTTAAATGTTAATACTATATTTCGTTATGATAATCTTAATAATTATATATCATGCAAATTCAATATAAACAATTATATTGATATATATTATAATAATGATCATACAAAGATTAATAAACAATTATTAATAAAATAAATATTGTTTAAAATATATTTACAAAACCTAAAATGATTCAAAATCAATCTGAAATTTTACTAAATATTAATTTAAATTTTTAAACTTTTAAATTTTTGTATCCATTTATAAGCTATATATATTTTGATGAAAAATACATTATTTAAATTATATTTGTCTCAGTAACAATTTATTTTATAATTCATATTTCTATAAAATTAAACTAAAAATAATTAAAATGTATATTTAAAATTATAATGAATACTAATAAAAATGAGATTTATGATTTAATATTTAGGGTATAACTATTTAATTGGTTAAGTTTTTTGTGGTTTTGGGGTTAAAAAGTTTATTGATTTATATGTTTACACATTTTCGTGTTTATAGGTTTTATTTAATCAATGAAATAACAACAAATTTATTTGTATGAATTTTCGTGATTTTCAAAGGTTATAACCTTTGAAAATATAATAATTTTTTATTAGTTCTAAAATATGAATACAATACTTAGTTATAATAATCTTAATAATTATATTTGTTGTAGATTCAATATAAAAAAATGTATTTATATATATTATAATAATGATCAAAAAATAAATTAAAAAACTATTATTAATAAGATTGATATTAATTAAAATATATTTGTAGAACCCAAAATAATTCAAAATCAAAGTAAATAATATTACAAAATAAAATTTTAAATTTTTGAAATTTTGTTTATTTTTTATTAGCTTATTTTTTTTGATAAAAATTAATTTATTTAAAATATATCTGTCTCACTCAATATTTATTTTGTAATTAATATTTCTAAAAAAATAAACTAAAAAATAATTAAAATGAATATTTAAAATTATAATGAATACAAATAAAAATCAGATTTATTATTTATTATTTAGGTTATATAGGTTTAATGGTTTAAGTATTTAGGGGGTTTTGGGGTTTAGGAGTCTCTAGAGATTTAGATATTTAGGCATTTAGTGGTTTATAAGTTTTATTTAAATAATAAAATAATAAAAAATTATTTTTTGATTTTTTTATCATTTTTGAATGTTATAACCTTTGAAAATATAATAATTTTTAAATTTTTTTCAAATGTAAATATAATATTAGTTATAATAACTTAATAATCTTAAGACATTTTAATTGAATATAAGTAATTTTATTGTTCGATATTATAAAAATAATCAAATAATAAATTAATAAACTATTATTAATAAAATTGATCGCAATTAAAATATAATTGCGAAACCTATATATAATGATTCAAATTCAAAGTAAAATATATTACTAATAATAATTTTTGTTTTTAAATTTTTCTTCATTATATAAGCTAATTTTTTTTGATTAAAAATAAATTATTAAAATTATATTTGTCTCACTCTTTATTTATTTTATGATTGATATTTCTATAAAAAAAAACTATAAATAATTAAAATGAATATTTAAAATTATAATGGATACAAATTAAAATGAGATTTATGATTTATTATATATGGTATACATGTTTAATGGTTTGATTTTTTAGGGGTTTTGTCGTTTAGGAGTTTAGCAATTTATTTTTTAGGCTTTTAATGGTTTATAGGGTTTATATATAATAATAATTTAAATTCTATTTTTTATTTTTTCTTATTTTTAAAGGTTATAACCTTTGAAAATAAAATAATTTTTAAAATTTTTTGAAATGTGAATACCATGTATAATTATATTAATCTTACTAGTTATATATCATATAAATTCAATATAAATAATTTTAATGATAGATATTATAATAATGATCAAAATTAAATTAATAAACTATTATTAATAAAATAAATATAAATTAAAATATATTTACAAAACACAAAATGATTCAAAATCAAATCAAAATATATTACTAAATAATAATATTTAATTTTTAAATTTTTTTTCTTTTTATAAGCTTATATTTTTTTATTAAAATAAATTATTTAAATAATATGTCTCACTCAAAATTTATTTTGTAATTAATTTTTCTGAAAAATAAAACTATAAATAATTAAAATGAATATTTAAAATTATAATAACAAAAATGAAATAACAAAAAATTTATTTTTATTTTTTTCTAATTTTCTAAGGTTATAACCTTTGAAAATATAATAATTTTTAAATTTTTTTAAAAGTGAATTCAAAATTTAGTTATAATAATCATTATATTTATATATCATATAAATTCAATATAAACTATTTTATTGATAAATATTCTAATAATGATCAAAAAATAAATTAATAATCTATTATTAATAATATAGATATCAATTATAATATAATTACAAAATCTAAAATGATTGAGAAGCAAAGCAAAATATATTACTATATATTAATTTTTGTTTTGAATTTATATTTTCTATTAAAAAGATTATCTATATATTTTGATGAAAAATAATTTATATAAATTATATTTGTGTAACTCATAATTTATTTTGTAATTAATATTTATATAAAAATAAACAAATAAATAATTAAATTTGAATATTTAAAATTAAAATGAAAAAAAATTAGATTTATTCTCTATTATTTAGGATATACCGGTTTAATTTAAATTAGATATGTCTCACTAATAAGTTATTTTGTAATTAATATTTCTATAAAAATAAACTGATAAATAATTAAAATAATAATTAAAATTATATTGAATAATTAATATAATTTATTTTGTTCCTCTCTCAATTCTAGAATGATTGCTAAAGCTCTAACAAAAATAATAGGAGCTTTTACTTTATCTCTATTATGTCTCATCATATTTGATGTTGAATCACTAGCTATCAAAGGAAATTTGACTCAAGTACGCTAACAGACTAAACCAAAGTTGTACACCTATGTGTTGAAAAATCTAGTTGTTGAGGATGCTATTTATATTGATTATTGTAATTTCTTCTAAAATATCTCTCATTTACACACTCAAAAAAAAATTTTTTAAAACATAGTTCACCTCTAAAAAAATAACCACTTTGTAGCCTTTTAGAACAAATTAGCCCCAGGGTGGTTTGAGCAGGGCAAGAAGTATGGGCTCTCTTTCAATCAAGAATCAAAAAATTTATTTTATTGGAATGTCTAAGCCTTTTTTTAATATCCTCATGGATATGAAAAGTATCATTTATTTCTTTTTATCTTAAATGAGTTATGGATACAAGCTCAAAATACCCAAAAAGGCGTAAATGAATCATATTCAAATATATAAAAGGTTTTAATCATTGCTCAAAATATTAGTCTTACATATTGACACTTGAGGTCACAAATCAAAGGAAAAAGCCATGATTATATTTCCAATCCCAATAAAGAGTAGTACTCGAGATTTAACTATTTCTAGGGACATGACTTTTGGTGTTGAGGAATGTCCAATGTTACAATCATTCCTAGTGCAATGACTTTGCAATATAAATATAAAATGCACAAGCTATGGTCATATCCAATACTGTGACCCAATATTATAGTGATTAAATATGTATTCATGATCATTCTTAGTGCCATAACAATATGTTCAATAGAGAGACACAAGTTATGGCATATTCTCATCGATATGATTTTGTGTTCTACAAACAAAATATACAATCATGACCATTGCTAATGCTATAATAATCTAAAGCAAGTAAGAGACTGAATCCATGACTCACCCCTTGAGTCATGACTTTGTGTTACATATACAATAAGATAAATCTGTGACATTCCTAAAAGTTGTGAATTTCATTTTAAATTTAACACATAGTCATTTGATTATAAAAGTGCAAAACATGAGATTTAGCATTTAGGGTTTATGGATTAGGGTTATAGTTTATGGTTTAAGGTTTAGGATTTAAAGTTTAGGGTTTATGGTTTTTTTTTTTGAAAAATACACACTTTATTTATCATTTAGGCACACAACTTACAAGAGACTAAAAAGCTGACTATTTTATGCCAGCCCACCAAATCCTATGCACCTTAATGATTCTATGCATAAAATACATAAAAAAACATAATGCCTAATAATTCCAAGCATGATACAACTAAAATCACCTGGCATTCCTGGACTTTAGAGTTGGCATTGAGTCATTATGCGCACTGCGTCCTTTCCATTCGGATTTTTCCAAGCCTTTTTGGAGGAACCTGAATGAAGCACCATATTAAAACTATGCAAATAAAAGATTGTGCATGTGTGTGACATGCAGCATCAAGCGGTTGCCTATGTAATTGCTATGCAATGGAATACATGTAAAACTGAATACCCATAAATCCACAAGTCCATATCTACGACACTTTTTCAATTCATTCTCATCTTTTGAATTCCACATTCTTTTGCTCCAATGATACTCAAAATGGTATCTCTTGTGTTAGAATGCTTCCTCCAAATAGCTCCAAGAAGTGGTTGTATATTGCACTGACAAAATATCTAAAAATATGCATGCATCAGTGTGCATGTGTGATGAGGTCCATCTCATAGTCTAATTATCTATGCATACAACCAAGCAAGAATACAAGTAAAATTACAAAATGCTATAAAGATGGGTCTTCTGCTCCCGTGAGTGTAGCATAGCCTAATGTGTATTTACAAAATGCATTAGTGGGACCCACTTAGTGATACTCATGGGTCCATTTGCCCTCATTGCATGCTACATAGATAAAAGACAAGATTGTGTGTGCGAGTATGTCATGATCCATCTCTACAAGTACATGGTGCATACAAAGTCCAAAAAAAAATAAGACTACAAACATAAACTACAAGTTTGAATCTTTCGCTCCCATGTGGCTTGGCTGGATTCCATTCCTTACTAGCCCTGCTTGGTGATGCTTCGGATTTTTCGGCTCTCCAATTAATCATGGATTACTCGCTACTCCTATTGGGCGACGATTGGGTGGCCTTCTATGCTGTTTGATACACTAGTGGGACCCACTCCTATCTCCTATTGGGTTTACTCCCGAAAACTTTGCTCGGTCTTGTCATTTGTCTGAATGTTATCATCCCGGCTTGCTAGTGGAGCCCTCTACAAGCTGGTGGCCCATACTTCTGGCTGCTTCCTGGACTTGCTGGCCACTCTAAATGCTACACCAAAATGGAGAAGAATATGTGCACATGTGTATTGTGGTTCGTCGCTATGTGGTGTGGTGTAGCAGTATCAGGGTTAGGAGTTTAGTATTTTAAGTATTTAGGTATTTGTGTTGGTTATAGGTTTTATTTAAATAATTAAATAACAAAAAAAATTATTTTAATGATTTTTCTCATTTTCAAGGTTATAACTATTGAAAATATTATAATTTTTAATTTTTTTTCAAATGTTAATACAAAATTTAATTATAATAATCAAAAAATTAAATATCATGTAAATTCAATATAAATAATTTTATTGATCTATATTATAATACTGATTATAAATATATTAATAAACTATAATTAATAAGATACATATTAATTAAAATATATTTGCAAATCCTAAAACGATTCAAAATCAAAGTAAAATTTATTATAAATAATAATTTTTAATTTTAAATTTTTGATTCTTTTTACAAGTTATAAATTTTTTTGATGAAGATAAATTATTTATATATATTTGTCTCATTCATAATTTTATTTTGCAATTAATATTTCTATAAAAATAAACTAATAAATAATTAAAATGAATATTGAAATTATAATGAATACAAATAAAAATGATATTTATGATTAATTATTTAGGATATACCGATTTAATGGTTTAAGTATTTAATAGTTAGGAGTTTAGTGATTTAAGTGTTTAGGCATTTAGTAGTTTATGTGTTTTATTCAAAAAATGAAATAACAAAAAAAATTTTTTCAAATTTTTTTCAATTTTGAAGGTTATAACCTTTATAAATATAATTATTTTTAAATTTTTTTCAAATGTGAATATAATATTTAGTTATAATAAACTTAATAATTATTTATCATGTAAATTAAAAATAAACAATTTTATTGATAGATATTAATAAACTAAATATAATTATAAATATAATAATGATCAAAAAATGAATTAATAAATTATTATTTATTGATAGATATTTATATATTATTTATAAATACATAAACCTTTAAAGATGGTTTAAATGTTTAAGTATTTAGGGTTTTGGGGTTTTAGGGTTTAGGAGTTTAATGATTTAAGCGTTGAGGCATTTTGTAGTTTATAGATTTTATATAAACAATAAAATAACAAAAAATTTATTTTTGTGATTTTATCTCATTTTCAAAGATGATAACCTTTAAAAATATAATAATTTATAATTATTTTCAAATATAGATATGATATTTAGTTATAATAATATTTATAATTATATATCATGTAAATTCAATATAAACATTTTATTGATAAATATTCTAATAATGAACAAAAAATAAATTAATAATCTATTATAAGATAGATATCAATTAAAATATAATTACAAAACCTAAAATAATTCAAAAGCAAAGCAAAATATATTACTATAATAATTTATTGTTTTTAAAATTTTTTTCTTTTAAAAAGTTTATCTATTATTTTTGATGAAAAATAATTTATATAAATTATTTTTGCCTAGCTCAATTTATTTTGTAATTAATATTTATATATAAATAAACAAATAAATAATTAAAACGAATATTTAAAATTATAATGAAAAAAATGAGATTATTTATTATTTAGGGATACTGTTTTATTTTAAATTAAATCTGTCTCACTAATAATTTATTTTGTAATTAATATTTGTATAAAAAAAACTGATAAAAAATTAAAATAAAAATTTAAAATTATATTGAATAAAAATTAAAATGAGATTTATGATTTATTTTTAATCTATACCAGTTTAATGGAATAAGTATTTAGAGGTTTTTTCGTTTAGGAATTTAGTAATTTATGTTTTAGGCTTTTAGTGGTTTATTGGTTTTATTTAAAAAATAAATAACCAAAAAAATTTTGATAATTTGTTATCATTTTCATAGGTTATAACCTATGAAAATATAATAATATTTAGAATTTTTGAAATGTGAATACAATATTTAGTTATAATATAAATATTTATATATCATATAAATTCAATATAAACAATTTTATTGATAGATAATATAATAATGATCAAAAATTAAATTAATAAACTATTAATAAATGATAGATATTAAATAAAAATATTTACAAATCCCAAATTGATTCAAAATAAAAGTAAAATATATTATTGGATAATAATTTTTAAATTTTTACTTCTTTTATAATCATATATATATTTTAAATTATATTTGTCACACTCATAATTTATTTTGTAATAAATATTTCTATAAAAATAAACTAAAAATAATTAAAATTAATATTTAAAATTATAATAAATAGAATTAAAAATTAGATTTTTTTAATTATTAAGTTGTATAGAAGTTTAATGGTTTATATATTTTGGCATTACGGGTTTAGGAGTTTTTGATTTAACTGTGCATGCATTTAGTGGTTTATAGGGATTATTTACAATAAATATCAAAAAATTTATTTTTTTTTTTTTGATATTTTCAAAGGTTATAACCTTTGAAAATATAATAATTTTTAATTTTTTTTAAAATGTAAATACAATATTTAATCATAATAATCATTATATTTATATATCATATAAATTCAATATAAATAATTTTATTGATAAATATTCTAATAATGATCAAAGAATAAATTAATAATCTATTATTAATAAGATAGATATCAATTTAAATATAATTACAAAAACTAGAATGATTTAAAAGAAAAGCAAAATAATTACTATATAATAATTTGTTGTTTGAAAATTTTTTTTCTTTTAAAAGTTTATCCATATTTTTTTGATAAAATTAATTTATATAAATTATATTTGTCTAACTCATAATTTTTTTTTGATTAATATATTTAATAAAAATAAATAAATAAATAATTAAAATCAATATTTAAAATTATAATGAAAAAATAATATTGAGATTTATATTTATTATTTAGGGTATACCAGTTTAAAATGATTATCTATTTAGGGTTTTAGAGATTTATGAGTTATTGATTTAAGTATCTAGGCATTTAGTGGTTTATAGGATTTATTTAAACAATGAAATAGAAAAAAATTATTTTTTTATTTTTTCACATTTTCAAAGGTTATAACATTTGAAAATATAATAATTTTAATTTTTTTAAAATGTGAATAAAATATTTAGTAATAATAATCATTATAATTATATATAATATAAACTAATTAAATAATTTTATTGATAGATATGATATCAATTATAAAAAATAAATTAATAAACTATTATTAATATGATAGATATAAATTAAAATAATATAAAACATAAAATGATTCAAATCAATGTAAAATTTATTACTAAATAATAATTTTTTGTTTTTAAATTTTTACTTCTTTTTATAATATTATATTTTTGTTTATTAAAAGTAAATTATTAATATTATATTTTTCAGACTAATTATTTATTTATAATTAATATTATATAAAAAATAAACTAATAAATATTTAAAATGAATATTTAAAATTATAATGAATACAAATTAAAATGAGATTAAGATTTATTATTGTTGTATAATTAATTTTTTTTGATAATCTGTTTGTATAACCAATATTTTTTTTTTTTAATATTTCATAAAAATGCACGAAAGGAAATATTAAGAGAGGGGATGTAGCAGTAGCACAATAATGGAGGTCTCGCTGAGGACAGTATGTCGAAATTGGAGTAGAGACTGACCAGTCTCATTATCTGACCCTCTCTTGTTAAATAACCGAGAGAAATTTCAATATTAAATGTTTTGTAATTTTATTTCGGGTTACTATTTTTGGACCGTGGAACTGTTCATCTCTATATCTTCTCTCTGATTTATCATGACTATTCTGTTGGCTACATACTGTAAGACATTTCTATTACTTTAATCTATAACGCATAAGCATTTTCATTTGGATTTAATTAGTCGTACTGAGCGACTAGCGAACCATGTTTTTTCGGTGTTTATTTCTCATTTATGATTCTATCATGGATGGTTTCTGAATTGGGATATATAATTGCTTGTTTTTTGTTGTTTATGTGTTTGTATCTCAATCTCACTATCGTGGAAGCATAATTGCCCAACAATTATATATGGTATACTGGTTTAATAGATCGATTATTTTGGGGTTTTGTCATTTAGGAGTTTAGCAATTTATATTTTTAGGCATTTAGTGGTATATAGGTTTTATTTATATAATAAAAATAAATTTTTTTTTTTGATTTTTTTAGATTTTCAAAGTTTATAACCTTTTAAAATAAAATTATTTTAAAATTTTGAAATGTGAATACCATGTATAAATATTAATCTTAATAATTATATCTTATAAATTCAATATAAATAATTTTAATAATAGATATTATAATAATGATCAAAAATTAAATTAATAAAAACTATTATTAATAATAAATATTAATTAAAATATATTTACATAACAAAAAATGATTCAAAATCAAATAAAAAAATATATTACTAAATAATAATATTTAATTTTTAAATTTTTCCATTTTATAAGCTTATATTTTTTTATGATTAAAAATAAATTAATAAATAATATCTCTCACTCGAAATTTATTTTGTAATTAATTTTTCTATAAATAAAATATAAATATTTAAAATGAATATTTAAAATTAATATAAATAGAAATAAAAATGAGTATTATTTATTAAGTACTATAAGCTGTTATAAGGTTTAAGTATTTAGGTGTTTCGGGTTTTATGAGCTACTAATTTAAGTAAGTAATCATTTAATGGTCTATAGGTTTGATTTAAAAAAGAAATAATAAAAAATTTTTTTTTTGTATTCTTTCTCATTTTTTAAGATTAAAACCTTTGAAAATATAATAATTTTAAATATTTTTCAAAAGTGAATACAATATTATTTATAATAATCATAATAATTAAATATCATATAAATTCAATAAAACAATTTTATTCATAGATATTCTAATAATTATCAAAAAAAATTAAAAATCTATTATGAATAAGATTGATATTACTAAAATATAATATCAAAATCTAAAATGATTCAAAATCAAAGCAAAATATATACTTAATAATAATATTTGTTTTTTAAATTTTTATTCTTTTTATAAGCTTATCTATTTTTTGATGAAAACCAATTTTTATAAATTATATTTTAACCAATTTATTTTATAATAAAATATATATATATAAATAAAAAACTTAATAATAAAAATGATTTTTTAAATTTATGATGAAAACAAATAAAATGAGATTTATTAATTATTATTTAGGGTATACCGGTTTAAAGGATTTCTATATATGGGTATCAGGATTGTGTAGTTTAGTGATTTAAGTGTCTAGGCATTTAGTGATTATAGTTTTATTTAAATAATGTAATACAAAAAAATATATTATTTTTTATTTTTTCACATGTCCAAAGGTTATAAACTTTGAAACTATAAAAATTTTAAAAGTTTTCAAAGTGAATACAATATTAGTTATAATAATTATTAAAATTATATATCATATAAATTCAATATAAACATTTTTATGATAAATATTCTAATAATGATCAAAAAATAATTAATAATCTATTATTAATAAGTTAGATATCAATTAAAATATAATTACAAAACCTAAAATGATTCAGAAACAAAGTAAAAATATATAACTATATAATAATTTTTTGTTTTTAATTTTTCTCTTCTTTAATAAGTTTATCTATATTTTTTGTTGAGAAATAATTTATATAAATTATATTTGACTATTATAATTATTTTGTAATTAATATTATTTAAAAATAAACAAATAAATAATTAAAATGAATATTTAAATTATAATGAAAAAAAATAAAAATGAGATTATTATTTATTTAGGATATACCGTTTAATAAAATTTATCTATTTAAGGGTTTTGATATTTAGAAGTTATGATTTAAGTATTTAGGCATTTAATGGTTTATAGATTTTATTTAAATAATGAAATAACAAAAAATTTATTTTGATAGTTTTCAAATTTCAAAGTCATAAAATTGAAAATATAATAATTTTAAAATTTTTAAAAATGTGAATACAAAATTTCTTAATAAAATATTATAACTATAAATATAATATAAACTAAATATAAACAATTTTAGAGATAATATATATCAATTATCAAAAAATAAATAAAACTATTAATATGATAGATATAAATTAAATATAATTAAAAAACCTAAAATGATTCAAAAATCAAAGTAAAATTTATTACTAAATAATAATTTTTTTTAGTTTTTGCATCATTTTATAAGCTTATATTTTTTTTTGTTGAAAAAATATTATTTAATTATATTTGTCACTCCTAATTTATTTGTAATTAAGATTTCTATAATTATTAATGTCACTCATAGTTTTTGCCTCCACCGTGTCTCAGAGCCACCAGCCTTTAGTTTGTTTTTCTGACGAGAATTGAGTGATTAATTATTCTTATTATGTGTCTCAAACAAGTTTTGTTGAGTATTGGTTGTGGTGTGTTGGTTGGGCCGAATGGGTGGGGCTGAATGTGTTACAGTCAGTTTTGTAGAGCTTGCTTGTTTTGAAATATTTATATGTATTTATCTTAACAGTATCATATTAATTAGTGGCAATGCAGATGGCACAATCCAGCGGCAAACAAAAAATACAATAAATTGAAGATGATCACATCTCAAATGATCAAAGTACTGGTAAATCCAATCATCATCCTTTCACGAACCCTCCAATTGTTACGATAGCTTCTTCAATTCCAATTGTAGACAAAAGTCAAGGTACATGTGAACCTCAAGCTCATAAAAAGTATAAGTTCGGCTTTTGGAAAACTTATGAGATATTAGTTGATTCAGAGGGAAATAAAACTGGTAGTGCATCTTGTATATGGTGTAGGGAAGAATATTTGGCAAAAGTGATCAAGGTACTTCAGGTTTATGTAAATACTTGAGAGAGACTTGTAGAAAATTTCCACACAAAAAAATAATTAATAGAAGCTCACAAAGGTAAAGGACAAGTCATAATCTTGTTGAGTTTCACTAAAGGTACTAGTTCAGAGGATAACAAATTAACTTGTTGGCAATATGATCAATAAATAGTTAGAGAGGCTTTGGTGAAAATGATCATAAAAGATGAATTGCCTTTTTGTTTTGTTGAGAGGGATGAGTTTAATGATTTTGTGAAGTTGGTGTGCTCAATTTAAAATTCCATCTAGGCACTCTATAATGAGGGATTGTTTTTCTTTTTTTATGAAGGAAAACAAGAATTATTTGATAGCATATCATCTCATTGTTGTAGAGTTTCATTGACTTCTGATACTTGGACTAGCATTCAAAATTTGTCTTATATATGTTTTGACTGTTCATTTCATTGATTTCAATGGAATATGCTAAAAGGCTTTTGAACTTTTGCATATTTAAAAGTCATTATGGAGTTAATATTAGAAATGCGATTGAGTTTTGCATGAATGAATAGGGTTTGAGAAAGTTGATGTGCATTACTATTGACAATGCATGAAATATGATGTTGCAGTTGAACCAAATGAAAAAAAAGACTAGTAAAGAAAAGTGTTGTACCTTTGAGAGGCGATCATTTTCATATAAGAAATTGTGCTCATATCCTAAACTTAATTATCAGAGACGGCATTGCAGTAGTTGAGTGTGCTATTCAAAAAATTAGAGGTGTGGTGAAATATGTGAGGAGCAGTCCTAAGAGATTAGATAAGTTTAAGTTATGTGTTAAAGAAGCAAACTTAACATATGGATCTTCATTGCCATTAGATTGTCCTAGAAGATGGAATTCAACTTATTTGATGCTACAAACTGATATAAATATCACAAAGAATTTGATAAGTTGGAGGACAAAGACAAAAGGTTTTTGAAGGCGTTTGGTTCAAACGTTCCAACTGAGAGAGACTGAACAAACACCAAAAATTTGGCTCGTTTCTTGAAAATTTTTATGAGGTAACTTGTAAATTTTCTAGCTCATAATATTCTATCTCTAGTGTTTATTTTCTTGAGATTATTCGAATTTAGAAAAAATTGAGCTTTGTGAAAATAGTAGAGATCCAATGGTGTCTGAAATGGGTATGAAAATGAGGCATAAATTCAACAAATATTGGGGTTCTCTTAAGTTAACAAATATTATGCTTTTTGTAGCAGTAGTGTTGGATACTAGATATAACCTCAAATATCTCAAGGTTAAGTACACTTAGCATTATGGAGAGGAATTGACTAAAAATTTGGTGAAAAATGTTATAAATGCTTTAAATGAGATGATGGACTGATTATAAAGATTTAAATGAAGATGAATCAAAAGAAGATGATTTCTCTTCTACCGTGTTGAAGAAAAATGAAGATTTCTTTGATGCTAGTGATACTTATGTTGATGATTTTTTTTGTTGAATTGGAGAAAGAACAAGAAGTTGTAGCTTTGGAAGAGTTGGATAGTTACTTGGAGGACAAAATTGAAAAAATAGAATTGATTTTGATCTTCTAAACTGGTGGAAGGTAAATGAGGTTAGGTATCCTTCTTTGGCAAATGTAGCAAGGGATGTATTTGCTATCCAAGCATCTACTGTGGCCTACGAATCTACATTTAGCACTTGGGGGAGAACTTTAGATAAATTTAGGAGTTCTTTAACACCTATAATAGCAGAAGTTCTCATATGTCTACAAGATTGATTGAGAAGCTCAAACAAACCTATTGAAATTGAAGAATTAGTTCAAGACCTTGATGATAATGAATCAGGTTAGTATACAAATCTTGCAAATTTTAATTTCTCTTTTTACTTATTTTATTCATTCAATTTAATAAAAATATGGTTCAATTACAATTTTCAGAGGGGTCACAAGATCCAAATATTCTTCCAACTATAGTTGGCCAACTAAATTTGGAATGAGTATATTAAATTTAATAAGGTAATATTATTTTTTTTATTACTCTTTCATCTTAGAAACTTATGTTTACATGATTACCACATTTTAATCTTTGGATGTCCTTCTACAGTGGAGGAAGAAAAGGGAGGAGTTGTAAAGAGATACTTAATTGGTTTTGGATTTTTGTTGTTGTTACGGGACGGACCTTTGAAATGATTATTATCATGGTTGTTATTAGTTTTATTTTTTTTATATTAAGCTGCCTAATTTTAGCAATTACTTAAGTAGTGATTGCTGCTACCAATGTTTGTGGTCATCTTTAGCTATTTTTTAATATTTTAAGTAATTGTTTAAAAAATGTAGTATTGCTATTATGGTTAACTTTCACTCGGCTGAACAAAGCCAACTTATGAAAAAACAAAGAACCAAATTAAGCACACAAATCAGTCTCGTTCTATTTAACATTTCTATCCTTATCTTCACATCAATGCTTTTGACAAGGTAATGGAAATCATTTGTGGTATTCAGCCTATTTGACAAAAAAAAATTGGCCCAGTTTGAGTTGGAAAGATACATAACTAAGGAATGATAAATGGTACAACAAAAGGTTTCGACATGAACTAACTTGGCCGGTTTGAATAAAATAAATTGAAAAAAATGTCTGAACTACGTTTCGTCCCAGAACTGTTTTATCCTACCCAAAATCCCCGATCTCCGTCCCATTTCGTCCCAATATTTTCAACCTATGGGATGGGTCTGGATCTTCAAAAAAAATCTCCGAACTGTGGGAAGGGACTGGAGATTTGTAATCCTCATCCCGTCCCGTCCCATGAGCACCCATAACATTGAGTGGTTTATAGGTTTTATTTAAAAAATAAAATAACAAAAAATTTATTTTTATTATTTTTTGATATTTTCAAAGGTTATAACCTTTGAAAATATAATAATTTTTAAATTTTTTTCAAATGTAAATACAATATTTAGTTATACTAATCATTATATTTATATATTATATAAATTCAATATAAAATATTTTATTGATAAATATTCTAATAATAATTAAAAAAATAAATTAATAATCCATTAATAATAAGATAAATATTAATTAAAATATAATTACAAAACTGAAAATGATTCAGAAGCAAAGAAAAATATATTACTATATAATAATTTTTTGTTTTTGAATTTTTTCTTCTTTTAATAAGTTTATCTATATTTTTTTAATAAAAATAATTTATATAAATTATATTTGTTTAACTCATAATTTATTTTGTAATTAATATTTATATATAAATAAACAAATAAATAATTAAAATTAATATTTAAAATTATAATAAAAAAATAAGAGATTTATTATTTATTATTTAGGGATACCGGTTTAATTTAAATTAAATCCGACTCACTAATAATTTGTTTTATAATTATTATTTCTATAAAAATAAATGGATAAATAATTAAAATAAAAATTTAAAATTATACTGAATAAAAATTAAAATGAGATTTAAGATTTATTATTAATGCATGTCACTTTAATAGTTTAAGTATTTAGAGGTTTTGTCGTTAAAAGTTTAGCAATTTATGTTTTTAGGCTTTTAGTGGTTTATAGGTTTTATATAAAAAAATAAAATAACAAAAATATTTTCTATAATTTGTTAAAAATTTCAAAGTTTAACCTTTGAAAATATAATAATATTTAAATTTTTTGAAATGTGAATACAATATTTAGTTATAATAATTTTAATAATTATATATCATAAAAATTAAATATAAATAATTTTATTGATAGATATTATAATAATGATCTAAAATTAAATTTATAAACGATTAATAATAAGATAGAAATTAATTTAAAAATATTTACAAAACCCAAATTGAGTCAAAATTAAAGTAAAATATATTACTTGATAATAATTTTAAATTTTAAAAATTTTACTTCTTTTATAAGCGTATATATTTTTTTTGATTAAAAATTAATTATTTAAATTATATTTGTCGCACTCATAATTTATTTTGTAATAAATATTTCTATAAAATAAACTTATAATTTAATAAAATGAATATTTAAAATAATAATAAATTGAAATAAAAATTAGATTTCTTAATTATTAAGTAGTATATAGCTGTTTAATGGTTTATGTATCTAGGCATTATGGGACTTAGAATATTTAGTTATAATAATCACAATATTTATATATCATATAAATTCAATATAAACAATATTATTGATAAATATTCTAAAAATGATCAAAAATTAAATTAATAATATATTATTAATAAGATAGATATAAATTAAAATATAATAAAATAACATAAAATGATTTAGAAGAAATCAAAATATATTACTATATATTAATTTGTTGTTTTGAAATTTTTTTTTAAAAAGTTTATTCATATTTTTTTGATGAAAATTAATTTATATAAATTATATTTGTCTAATTAATAATTTATTTTTTAATTAATATTTATATAAAAATAAGCAAATAAATAATTAAAATTAATATTTAAAATAATAATGGAAAAAATAATATTGAGATTTATTATTTATTATTTTGGGTATACCAGTCTAAATTAAATTAGATCTATCTCACTAATAATTTATTTTGTAATTAATATTTCTATAAAAATAAACTAATAAATAATTAAAATAAAAATTTAAAATAATACTGAATAAAAATTAAAATGAGATTTATGAATTTTTATTAATGTGTACTGTTTAATATTTTAAGTATTTAGAGGTTTTTTCGTTTATGACTTTAGAGATTTATGTTTTTAGGCATTTAGTGGTTTATAGGTTTTATTTAAACAATGTAATAACAAAAAAATTATTTTTGATATTTTTTAACATTTTCAAACGTTATAACCTTTGAAAATTTAATAATATTAAAATTTTTTAAAAATGTGAATACAATATTTAAAAATAATAATCATTATAATTATATATAATATAAACTAAATATAAACAATTTTATTGATAGATATGATATCAATTATCAAAAAGAAAATTAATATGCTATTATTAATATGATAAATATAAATAAAAATATAATTGCAAAACCTAAAAATATTCAAAATCCAAGTAAAATTTATTACTAAATAATAATTTTTTATAGTTTATGCTTCTTTTTATAAGCTTATATTTTTTTTGATGAAAAATATATTATTTAAATTATATTTGTATCACTCATAATTTATTTTGTAATTAATATTTTAATAAATTTTTTACAATATATTTAAGGCTTACGAGTTTAAAGGTTTAAGTATTTAGGTGCTTTTGTGTATAGGAGTTTAGAGGTTTAAGTGTTTAGGCATTTAGTGGTTTATAAGTTTTATTTAAACAATGATATAACAAAAAATTTATTTTTATTATTTTTTTAATTTTTGAAGGTTATAAACATTGAAAATATAATAATTTTTAAATTTTTTTCAAATGTAAATATAATATTTAGTTATAATAATCTTAATAATTATAAGTCATTTAAATTCAATATAAATAATTACATTGCTATATATTATAATAATGATCAAAAAAAATTTAATAAACTATTATTTAAAAGATAGATATTATTTAAAATATATTTGCAAAATCTAAATTTATTCAAAATCAAAGTAAAATATATTACTTAATAATAATTTTTTAAATTTTTTGAACCAAAATCCTTCAAAAACCTTGTTTTTGACCTCCAACTTATCAAATTCTTTTTGATATTTTATATCAGTTTGAAGCATCAAATAAGTTGAATTCTATCTTGTAGGACAATCTAATGGCAATGAAGATCCATATGTCAAGTTTGCTTCTTCAATACATAACTTAAACATATCTAATCTTTTATGACTGTTCCTCACATATTTCACTACACCTCTAATTTTTTGAATAGCACCATCAACTACTGCATTGCCATCTTTGACAATTAAGTTTAGGATATGAGCACAACATTTCATATGAAAATGCTCGCCTCTCAAAGGACAACACTTTTCTTCACAAGCCTTTTTTTGAATTGTTCAATTGCAACATCATTATTTATGCATTATCAACAGTAATGCACATCAACTTTATCAAACCCCATTCATTCATGCAAAACTCAATAGCATTTCTAATATTAACTCTAGAATGACTTTTAATTACACAAAAGTTCAAAAGCCTTTTATGCATATTCCATTGAGAATCAATGGAATGAACAGTCAAACATATATAAGACAAATTTTGAATGCTAGTCCAAGTGTCGGTAGTCAATGAAACTCTACAACAATGAGATGATATGCTATCAAATAATTTCTTGTTTTCCTTGACAAACAAAGAAAAACAATTGCTCAGTATAGAGTGCCTAGATGGATTTTTAAATTGAGGCACACTAACTTAACAAAACTCCTTAAACTCATGCCTCTAAACAAAACAAAAAGGCAATTCATCTTTTATGATAATTTTCACAAAAGCCTCCCTAACTAGTTGTTGATCAAATTTCCAACAAGTTACTTTGTTATTCTCTGAACTAGTACCTTTAGTGAAACTCAACAAAGATTGTGACTTGTCATTACCTTTGTGAGCTTCTATTAATTCTTTTTTGTATTGAAATTTTTTACAAGTCTCTTTCAAGTATTTCCATAAACCCGAAGTACCTTGATCACTTTTTTGCCAATTATTCTTTCCTACACCATATACAAGCTTGCCCTACCAGTTTCATTTCCCTCTGAATCAACTAATATCTCATAAGTTTCCCAAACAGCATACTTATACTTTTTATGAGCTTGAGGTTGAGATGTACCTTGACTTTCTTTTACAATTGGAATTGAAGAACCTGTCATAACAATAGGAGGGTTCGTGAAAGGATGATGATTGGATTTACCAGTACTTTGATCATTTGAGATGTGATCAACTTCAATTTATCATATTTTTTGTTTACCGATGGATTGTGCCATCTGCATTGCCATTAATTAATATGATATGTTAGGCATAAATACATATAAATATTTCAAATAAGCAAGCTCTAAAAAATTGACTGTAACATATTCAGCCTACTCATTCTGCCCAACCACAACACCACAACCAATACTCAACAAAACTGACTGAGACACATAATAACAATAATTAATCACTCAATTCTTGTCACAAAAACAAATCAAACGGCTGGTGGCATCTGAGACATGTTGGAGGCAACCAGATGTGCGACTGACAAGGACTGGACCTAACTGAACACGGCTGGAATGGCGTGAGGTAGACTGGAACTCATCGGAAACACAAAAGGTGTGTCGGAATTGGATGGGCAGTTGCGGAATTGGGTGCATCTTCATGTTATATATATATATATATATATATTCCTAGTTCTAGTATTATTTTTTTAGGAGGGGACGGTTCTCGGGATGGATATTGCTTAAGATCTGGAACCGTCCCAAAAGAAAAAATGCGTGCCAGAAAGGGACGGGAAAAGTTAAAGTCAACGGATTTTTCTAGGTTTCGGATTCTTTTTGGACAAGACTTCGGGTCGGGTTGTGAATCTCCGAGTCCCGTGAGCAGCCCTACTAAATACATATAAAGTTAAATCAGTAAACTCCTAAACCCCTTAATGCCTAAATACTCAAACCATTAAACCGTTAAATACTACTTAATAATTAATAAATCTATTTTTTATTGCTATTTATTATATTTTTAAATATTCATTTTAATTATTTATTAGTGTTTTGATTTAGAAATATTTATTACAAAATAAATTCTGTGTGAGACAAATATAATTTAAATAATATATTCTTTATCTAATAAATATACGCTTATAAAAAAGTATAAATTTAAAAATTAAAAATTATTATGAAGTAATATAAGTTACTTTAATTTTGAATAAATTTGGATTTTGTAAATATTTTTTAATTAATATCTATCTTAATATTAATAGTTTATAAATTTAATTTTTGATCATTATTATAATATCTATCAATAAAATTATTTATATTGAATTTATATGATATATACTTATTAATATTATTATAAAAAAATATTGTATTAAAGTTTCAAAAAATTTTAAATATTATTATATTTAAAATGTTATAAACTAAGAAAATGTTAAAAAATTATAGAAATTTTTTTTGTTATTTTATTTTTTTAAATAAAACCTATAAACCACTAAAAGCGTAAAAACATAAATCGCTAAACTCCTAATGACAAAACCTATAAATACTTAAATCATTAAACTGGTATACATTAATAATAAATCATAAATCTCATTTTAATTTTTATTCAGTATAATTTTAAATTTTTATTTAATTATTTATCAATTTATTTTATAGAAATATCAATTACAAAATAAATTATTAATGAAACAGATCTAATTTAAATTAAACTAGTATTCCTAAATAATAAAAAATAAATAATAAATCTCATTTTTTTTCATTATAATTATAAATATTAATTTTAATTATTTATTTGTTTATTTATATATAAATATTAATTAAAAAATAAATTGAGTTACACAAATATAATTTATATAAATTATTTTTCATCAAAAAATTTTTGATAAACTTTTTAAAAAAAAATTTCAAAATAAAAAATTATTATATAGTAATATATTTTACATTGTTTCTGAATCATTTTAGGTTTTGTAATTATATTTTATTTGATATCTAATTTATTAATAAAAGATTATTAATTTATTTTTTGATCATTATTAGAATATTTATCAATAATATTGTTTATATTGAATTTATATGATATATAAATATAATGATTATTATAACTAAATATTGTATTCACTTTTGAAAAAAATTTATAAATTATTGTATTTTCAAATGTTATAACCTTAAAAAATGAGAAAAAATAATAAAAATAAATATTTTGTTATTTCTTTTTTTAAATAAAACCTATAGATCATTAAATGCGTACTTACTTAAATTAGTAAGCTAATAAATCTCGAAACCCCTAAATACATAAACCTTTTAACAACTATATACTACTTAATAAATAATAAATCTCATTTTTATTTCTATTTATTATAATTTTAAATATTAATTTTAATTATATATTGTTACCTTTTTAGAAAAATTAATTTCAAAATAAATTTTGGGTGAAACAATTATTATTTAAATAATTTATTTTAATAAAAAAAATATAAGCTTATAAAAAGAAGGAAAATTTTAAAAATTAAATATTATTATTTAGTAATATATTTTTATTTGATTTTGAATCATTTGTTTTATGTAAATATATTTTAATTAATATTAATATTATTAATAATAGTTTATTAATATAATTTTTCATCATTATTGAAATATCTATCATTAAGATTATTTATATTGAATTTATATGATATATAATTAGTAATATTAATATAATTATACATTATATTCACATTTCAAACAATTTTAAAAATTATTTTATTTTCAAAGATTATAACCTTTGAAAATCAGAAAAAATCAAAAAAAGAAGTTTAAATTTTTATTATATAAATAAAACCAATAAACCACTAAATGCCTAAAAAGATAAATTGCTAAACTCCTAAATGACAAAACTCCTAAATAATCAAACCATTAAATCTGTATACCATATATAAGAAATCATAAATCTCATTTTAATTTGTATTCATTATAATTTTAAATATTCATTTTTATTATTTATTAGTTTATTTTTTATAGAAATATCAATCACAAAATAAATAATGAGTTAAACAAATATAATTTTAATAATTTATTTTTAATCATAAAAAAAATAAGCTTATATAAAGAAGTAAAAATTTAAAAACAAAAAATTATTATTTAGTAATATATTTTACTTTGAATTTGAATCATTATATATAGGTTTTGCAATTATATTTTAATTGCGATCAATCTTATTAATAATAGGTTATTAATTTATTATTTGATCATTGTTATAATATCGAACAATAACATTACTTATATTCAATTAAAATTTCTTATAATTATTAAGTTATTATAACTAAATATTATATTTACATTTGAAAAAAATTTAAAAATTATTATATTTTCAAAGGTTATAACCTTCAAAAATGATAAAAAATCACAAAAATAATTTTTTATTATTTTATTATTTAATTAAAACTTAAAAACCACTAAATGCCTAAACATTTAAATCTCTAGACTCCAAAACCCAAAAACCCCTAAATACTTAAACCATTAAACCTATATAACCTAAATAATAATTAATAAATCTCATTTTTATTTGTATTCATTATAATTTTAAATAATCATTTTAATTATTTTTAGTTTATTTTTATAAAGATATTAATTACAAAATAAATAATGAGTGAGACAGATATAATTTAAAAAAATTATTTTTTATTAAAAAAATAATCTTATAAAAATAACAAAATTTCAAAAATTTAAAATTTTATTTAGTAATATAATTTACTTTGATTTTGAATTATTTTGGGTTCTTCAAATATATTTTAATTAATATCTATCATATTAATAATAGTTTATTAATTTATTTTTTTATCTTTTTTATAATATATACTAATACATTTTATATATTTAATCTACAACAAATATAATTTTTAAGATTATTATAACTAAGTATTGTATTCATATTTTAAAACTATTAAAAAATTATTATATTTTTAAAGGTCATAACCTTTGAAAATCACAAAAATTCATAAAAAAAATTTTTTTGTTATTTCATTGAATAAATAAAACCTATAAACACGAAAATGTGTAAACATATAAATCAATAAACTCTTTAACCCCAAAACCACAAAAAACATAAACAATTAAATAGTTATACCCTAAATAATAAATCATAAATCTCATTTTTATTAGTATTCATTATAATTTTAAATATACATTTTAATTATTTATTAGTTTAATTTTATAGAAATATAAATTAAAAAAAAATTATTAGTGATACAAATATAATTTAAATAATTTAATTTTCATCAAAAAATATATAGGCTTATAAATGGATACAAAAATTTAAAAATTTAAAATTAATATTTAGTAAAATATTTCACTTTGATTTTGATTCATTTTAGGTTTTGCATATATATTTTAAACAAAATTTATCTTATTAATAATTGATTATTACTTTTTTATGATCATTATTATAATAAATATCAATAAAATAGTTTATATTGAATTTATATGATATATAATTATTATGATTATTATAACTTCATTTTGTATTTGCTTTTCAAAAAAAAAATTTAAAAATTATCTTTTCAAAGGTTATAACATTCAAAAATGAGAAAAAATAACAAAAATAAATTTTTTGTTATTTTATTTTTTTAATAAAAACTATAAACCATTAAATGACTAAATACTAAAATGACTAAACTCCTAAACCCTGAAGCTCATAAATACTTAAAACGTTAAATAAGTATAGTCTAAATAATAAATCATATATCTCAGTTTTATTAGTATTCATTATAATTTTAAATATTCATTTTAATTATTTATCAGCTTATTTTTATAGAAATATTAATTAACAAAAATAATTTATTAGTGCAAAATATATGATTTAAATAATTTATTTTTTATCAAAAAAAAATGCTCATAAAAAGAAAAAAAAATTTTAAAAATAAAAAATTATTATTTAATAATATATCTTATTTTGATTTTGAAATATTTTAGATTTTACAATTATATTTTAATTTATATCATTCTTATTAATACAAGTTTATTAATTTATTTATTGATCATTATTATAATATCTATCAATAAAATTATTTATATTGAGTTTACATTATATATAATTATTAAGATTATTATAACTAAATATTATAATTTGACATTTAAAAAAATTTAAAAATTATTATATTTTCAAAGGTTATAAACTTCAAAAATTAAAAAAATCAAAAAATTAATTTTTTTTGTTTTTTCATTCTTTAAATAAAAACTATAAATCACGTAAGTTCTAAACAATTAAATCACTAATCTCCGAAATCACAAAACACCTAAATACTTAAACCATTAAACTGGTATATCCTGAATAATAAAAAATAAATCTCAATTTTATTTGTATTAATTATAATTTTAAATAATTATTTTAATTATTTATTAGTTTATTATTATAGAATTATAAATTAAAAAATAAATTATGAGTATGCCAAATATAATTTAAAAAATTTAATTTTAATAACAAAAATATAAACTTAATTAAAAAAGCAAAACATTAAAAAAAATTATTATTTAGTAATATATTTTGCTTTGATTTGAATAAATTTAGATTTTGCAAATACTTTTTAAATAATATCTATTTTATTAATAATAGTTTATTAAATTATTTTTTAATCATTATTATAATATCTAGCAATGTAATTATTTATATTGAATTTAGATGAATTATATTTATGAAGATTATTATAGATAAATATTATATTTACATTTGAAAAAAATTTAAAAATTTTTATATTTTCAAAGGATATAACCTTCAAAAATTAGAAAAAATAAAAAAAATAAATTTTATGTTATTTCATTGTTTAAATAAAACTTATAAACCACTAAATTCCTAAACACTTAAATCTCTAAACTTCTTAACACAAAAGACCCTAAATACTTAAACCTTTAAACTCGTAAACGTTAATTATAATTTAAATAATTTATTAAAATATTAATTACAAACTAAATTATGTATGATACAAATTTAATTTAAATAATTTATTTTTCTTCAAAATAGATATACAAGCTTATAAAAAGAAGCAAAAACTAAAAAACAAAAATTATTATTTAATAATAAATTTTACTTTGATTTTGAATAATTTTAGGTTTTGCAATTATATTTTAATTTATATCTATCATATTAATAATAACATATTAATTTATTTTTTGATAATTGATTTAATATCTATCCATAAAATTCTTTATATTTTGTTTATATTATATATAATTATAATGATTATTATTACAAAATATTGTATTTACATTTTTAAAAAATTTTAAAATTATAATATTTTCAAAGGTTATAACCTTTGAAAATGTGAGAAAATATCAAAAATAATTTTTTTTGTTATTTCATTATTTAAAAAAATCCTATAAACCAATAAAATGCCTAAACACTTAAATCAATAACTCCTAAATCTCTAAAATCCTAAAAAGATATTCCTTTTAAACTAGTATACTCTAAATAATAAATAATAAATAATAATAATAATAAATCTCAATATTATTTTTTTTATTAAAATTTAAATTATTCATTTTAATTATTTATTCATTTATTGTTATATAAATAATAATTACAAAATAAATTATAAGTTAAACAAATATAATTTATATAAATTATTTTTCATCGAAAAATATAGATAAACTTATAAAAAAATAAAAAATTTAAAAACTAAAATTTATTATATAGTAATATATTTTCCACTCCTTCTGAATCATTTTAGGTTTTGTAATTATATATTAATTGATATTTATCTTATTAATAATTAGTTATTAATTTATTTTTTCATCATTATTAGAATATTTATCAATAAAATTGTTTATATTGAATTTATATGATATCTAAATATAATGATTATTCTGACTAAATATTGAAATCACTTTTGAAAAAAATTTAAAAATTATTATATTTTCTAATGTTATAACCTTTGGAAATATGAAAGAATAATAAAAATAAATTTTTTATTATTTTATTTTTTAAATAAAACCTATAAACTACTAAATGCATACACAATTAAATTAGTAAACTCATAAACCCCATAATGCCTAAATACCTAAACCATTATACCGTTATATACTACTTAATAATTAATAAATTGAATTTTTATTTCAATTTATTATAATTTTAAATATTCATTTTAATTATTTATTAGTTTATTTTTATAAAAATTTTATTACAAAATAAATTATGAGTGCGACACAGATAATTTAAATATTTTATTTTTCTTCAAAAAATATATATACGCTTTTAAAAGAAGTATTAAACAAATATTATTAAAAATTAAAAATTATTATCAACAAATATATTTTACTTTAATTTTGAATTATTTTGAGTTTTGTAAATATTTTTAATTAATATCTATCTTATTATAAATAGTTTATTAATTTAATTTCTGATTATTATTATAATATCTATCAATAAAACTATTTATATTTATTTTATATGATATAGAATTATTAAAATTATTATAACTAAATATGGTATTCAAATTTCAAAAAATTTTAAATATTATTATATTTTCAAAGGTTATATCATTTGAAAATGACAATAAATTACATTTTTTTGTTATTTTATTGTTTAAATAAAACCTATAAATCACTAAATGCCTAAAAACATAAATCGCTAAACCTCTAAATGACAAAACCTCAAAATACTTAAACCATTAAACTGGTATACATTAATAATAAATCATAAATCTCATTTTAATTTTTATTCAAAATAATTTTAAATTTTTATTTTAATTATTTATCAGTTTATTTTTATAGAAATATTAATTAGAAAATAAATTATTAGTGAGATAGATATAATTTAAATTAAACCTGTATACCCAAAATAATAAATAATAAATCTCATTTTTTTCATTATAATTTTTAATATTCATTTTAATTATTCATTTTTTATTTTTATATAAATATTAATTAAAAAATAAATTATGAGTTAAACAAATATAATTTATGTAAATTATTTTTAATAAAAAAATATAGATAAACTTTTTAAAATAAAAAAAATTCAAAACAAAAAATAATTATATAGTAATATATTTTGCTTTGCTTATGAATCATTTTATATCATGTAATTATTTTTTAATTGATATCTATCTTATTAATAATAGATTATTATTTTATTTTTTGAATATTATTTGAATATTTATCACTAAAATTGTTTATGTTGAAATAAGATATATAAATATATTGATTATTATAACTAAATATTGAATTCACTTTTGAAAAAAATTTAAAAATTATTATATTTTCAAAGGTTATAACCTTTGAAAATATCAAAAAATAATAAAAATAAATGTTTTGTTATTTTATTATTTAAATAAAACCTATAAACCACTAAATACATACACAATTAAATCAGTAAACACCTAAACCCCTTAATACCTAAATACATAAACCATTAAACTACTATATAATACATAATAATTAATAAATCTAATTTTAATTTCTATTTATTATAGTTTATATATTCATTTTAATTATTTATTAGTTTATTTTTATAGAAATATTTATTATAAATTAAATTATGAGTGCGACAAATATAATTAAAATAATGTATTTTTAATCAAAAATAAATAAATACGCTTATAAAAGAAGTAAAAATTTAAAAATTAAAAATTATTATTGAGTAATAAATTTTACTTTAATTTTGAATCAATTTGGGTTTTGTAAATATTTTGTAATTAATATCTATCTTATTATTAATAGTTTATTAATTTAATTTTTGATCATTATTATAATATCTATCAATAAAATTATTTATATTGAATTTTTATCAAATATAATTATTAATATTATTATATCTAAATATTATATTCACATTTCAAAAAATTTTAAAATATTATTTCATTTTCAAAGGTTAAAACCTATGAAAATGAGAAAAAATTACAAATTTTTATTTTATTTTATTGATTAAATACTTAATAATAAAAGACAAAACCTCTAAATACTTAAACCATTAAACTAGTATACATTAATGATAAATCATAAATATCATTTTAATTTTTATTCAGTAAAATTTTAAATTTTTATTTTAATTAATTTTCAGTTTATTTTTATAGAAATATTAATTACAAGATAAATTATTAGTAAGAAAGATCTAATTTAAATTAGACCGGTATACCGTAAATAATAAATAATAAATCTCATTATTTTTAATTATAATTTTAAATATTCATTTTAATTATTTATTTGTTTATTTTTATATAAATATAAATTACAAAATAATTTATGAGTTAAACAAATATAATTTAATTAAATTATTTTTCATCAAAAAATTATAGATAAACTTTTATAAAAAAAATTACAAAACAAAAAATTATTATATAGTAATATATTTTGCTTTGCTTCTGAATCATTTTAGGTTTTGTAATTATATTTTAATAGAAATCTATCTTATTAATAATAGATTATTAATTTATTTTTTGATCATTATAGAATATTTCTCACTAAAATTGTTTATGTTGAAATATGATATATAAAAATATTGTTTTTTTAACTAAATATTGAATTCACTTTTGAAAAGAATTTAAAAATTATGATATTTTCAGAGGTTATAACCTCTGAAAATATCAAAAAATAATAAAAATAAATGTTTTGTTATTTTATTTTTTAAATAAAACCTATAAACCACTAAATGCCTAAACAATTAAATTAGTAAACACATAAACCCCGTAATACCTAAATACATAGATCATTATACTTCTATTTAATACATAAAAAGTAATAAATCTAATTTTAATTTCTATTTATTATAGTATATATATTCATTTTAATTATTTATTAGTTTATTTTTATAGAAATATTTAGTATAAAATAAATTATAAGTGCGACAAATATAATTAAAAAAATTTAATTTTAATTAAAAAAAATATACGCTTATTAAAGAAGTAAAAATTTAAAAATTCAAAATTATTATCCAGTAATATATTTTACTTTAATTTTGATTCAATTTGGGTTTCCTAATATTTTTTAATTAATATATATTTTATTATTAATAGTTTATTAATTTAATTTTTGATCATTATTATAATATATATCAATAAAATTATTTATATTGAATTTATATCATATATAATTATTAATATTATTATAACTAAATATTATATTTACATTTCAAAAAATTTTAAATATTATTATATTTTCAAAGGTTAAAACCTATGAAAATGAGAAAAAATTACAAATTTTTTTTTGTTATTTTATTCAGTATAATTTTAAATTTTTATCTTAATTAATTTTCAGTTTATTTTTATAGAAATATTAATTACAAAATAAATTAATAGTAAGACAAATCAAATATAAATTACACCGGTCTACCCTAAATAATAAATAATAAATCTCATTTTTATAATTATAATTTTAAATATTTATTTTAATTATTTATTTGTTTATTTTTATATAAATATTAATTACAAAATAATTTATGAGTTACAGAAATATAATTTATGTAAATTATTTTTCATCAAAAAGTTATAGATAAACTTTTTAAAAGAAAAAAAAATTTGAAACAAAAAATTATTATATAGTAATATATTTTGATTTGCTTCTGAATCATTTTATGTTTTGTAATTATATTTTAATTGATATCTATCTTATTAATAATAGATTATTTAGGTATTTTTTTATCATTATTAGAATATTTATCAATAAAAATGTTTATATTGAATTTATATGATATATAAATATAATGATTATTATAACTATATATTGTATTCACTTTTGAAAAAAATTTTAAAATTATTATATTTTCAAAGGTTATAACCTTTTAAAATGTGAAAAAATAAAAAAAAAATTTCTTGGTTATCCTAATCTTTAAATAAAACCTATACACCACTAAATGCCTAAGCATTTAAATCACTAAACTACAAAATCTCGATACCTCTATATAGATAATCCTTTAAATCGGTATTACCTAAATAAAAATTAATAAATCTCATTTTTATTTGTTTTCATTATAATTTAAAAAAATCATTTTGATTTTTAGTTTTTTATTTGTATAGATGTATTAATTATAAAATAAATTATGAGTTAAAAATATAATTTATAAAAATTATTTTAATCAAAAAATTGATAAGCTTATAAAAAGAATAAAAATTTAAAAACAAATGATTATTATTTAGTAATATATTTAGCTTTGAATTTGAATCATTTTAGGTTTTGATATTATATTTTAAGTAAAATCAATCTTATTCATAATAGATTTTTAATTTATTTTTTGATAATAATTAGAATATCTATCAATAAAATTGTTTATATTGAATTTATATGATATATAATTATTATGATTATTATAAGTAAATATTGTATTCACTTTTGAAAAAAAATTTAAAAATTATTATACTTTCAAAGGCTATAATCTTAAAAAATGAGAAAAAATAATAAAAATAAATTTTTAGTTATTTTATTTTTTAAATAAAACCTATATACAATTAAATGCTTACTTACTTAAATTAGTAAGCTCATAAACCCCAAAACCCCTAAATACATAAATATTTTAACATCTATATACTACTTAATAAAAAATAAATCGCATTTGTATTTCTATTTATTATAATTTAAATATTCATTTTAATTATTTATAGTTTAATTTTTTAGAAAAATTAATTACAAAATAAATTTCGAGTGAGACAAATATTATTTAAATAATTTATTTTTAATCAAAAAAAATATAAGCATATAAAAAGAAGGAAAAATTTAAAAATTAAATATTATTATTTAGTAATATATTTTGATTTTATTTTGAATCATTTTGTGTTATGTAAATATATTTTAATTAATATTTATATTATTAATAATAGTTTAATAATTTAATTTTTGATCATTATTATAATATTTATCATTAAAATCGTTTATATTGAATTTATCTGATATATAATTAGTAAGATTAATATAATTATACATAGTATTCACATTTCAAAAAAATTAAAAAATTATTTTATTTTAATAGGTTATAACCTTTGAAAATCAGAAAAAATCTAAAAATTTTTTTTTAATTATATAAATAAAACCTATAAACCACTAAATACATAAAAACATAAATTGATAACCTCATAAACGATAAAACTCCTAAATAATCTAACCATTAAACTAGTATACCACATATAATAAATCATAAATCTCATTTTAATTTGTATTCATTATAATTTTACATATTCATTTTATTTATTTTATAGTTTATTTTTTAAATAAATATTAATTACAAAATAAATAATGTGCTAGACAACTATAATTTTAATAATTTATTGATAATCAAAAAAAATATAAGCTTATAAAAAGAAGTAAAAATTTAAAAACAAAAAATTATTATTTAGTAATATATTTTACTTTGATTTTGAATTATTATTTTTTAATAAAACCTATAAACCACTAAATGCATACACAGTTAAATCAGTAAACTCCTAAACCTCATAATTCCAAAATACATAAACCATTAATCCGCTATATACTACTTAATAATTAAAATATCTAATATTTATTTCTATTTATTATAATTTTAAATATTCATTTTAATTATTTATTAGTTTATTTACATAGAAATTATTATTACAAATTAAATTATGAGTGTGACATATATATTTTAATTAATTTATTTTTAATTAAAAAAAATTTATGATTATAAAAGAGGTAAAAATTTAAAAATTAAAAATTATTATCCAAACATATATTTTACTTTAATTTTTAATCAATTTGGGTTTTGTAAATATTTTTTAATTAATATCAATCTTTTTATTAATAGTTTATTATTTTTAATTATGATCATTATTATATTATCTATCAATAAAATTGTTTATATTGAATTTATATGATATATAATTATTAATATTATTATAACTAAATATTGTATTCACATTTCAAAAAATTTTAAATATTATTATATTTTCAATGGTTATAACCCATGAAATGAAAAAAATTTCAAATTTTTTTTTGTTTTTTTATTGTTTAAATAAAACCTATATGACACTAAATGCCGAAAAACATAAATTGCTAAACTTCTAAACGAAAAAACCTCTAAATACTTAAACTATTAAACAAGTGTACGTTAATAAAAAATCATAAATCTCAATTTAATTTTTATTAAATATAATTTTAAATTTTTATTTCAATTATTTATAAGTTTATTTTTATATAAATATTAATTACAAAATAAATTATTAGTGAGACAAATCTAATATAAAAAATTTATTTTTAATCAAAAAAATATATATCCTTATAAAAAGAGGCAAAATTTTAAAAACAAAAATTTATTATTTAGTAATATATTTTATTTTTATTTTGAATCATTTTTGATTTTGCAATTATATTTTAATTTATATCATTGTTATTAATAATAGTTTATTAATTTTCAAAGGTTATAACCTTCAAAAATTAAAAAAAAATCAAAAAATTAAATTTTTTATTTTTTCATGCTATTAATAAAAACTATAAATCACTAAAGGCCTAAACACTTAAATAACTAAACCCAAAAATGCTTAAATACATAAACCATTAAACTATTATATCTTGAATAATAAATAATAAATCTCAATTTTATTTGTTTTCATTATAATTTAAAAAATTTACTTTTAATAACAAAAAATATAAACGTATAAAAAGAAGCAAAACATTAAAGAAAATATTATTTTGTAATATATTTTATTTTGATTTTGAATAAATTTACGTTTTGCAAATATATTTAAAATAATATCTATCTTATTAATAATAGTTTATTAATTTATATTTTGATAATTAATATAATATATTTCAATTTAATTGTTTATATTTAATTTACATGATATATAATTATTAAGATTATCATAATTAAATATAGTATTCACATATAAAAAAAATTTAAAAATTGTAATATTTTCAAAGTTTATAACCTTCAAAAATGAGAAAAAATAACAAAAAAATTTTTTTTGTTATATCATTGTTTAAATAAAACTTATAAACCATTAAATGCCTAAATACATAAACATCTAAACTCTTAAACCCCGAATCCTCTAAATACTTATACCTTTAAACTCATAAACCTTAAATATAATTTAAATAATATATAGAAATATTAATTACAAAATAAATTATGAGTGATACAAATATATTTTAAATAATATATTTTTCATCAAAAAAACATATAAGCTTATAAAATGATGCAAAAACTAAAAAAATTATTATTTAGAAATAAATTTTACTTTGATTTTGAATCATTTTAGGGTTTGTAATTATATTTTAATTTATATCTATCATATATATAATAGTTTATTAATTTATTTTTTGATAATTGATATAATATCTATCAATAAAATTGTTTATATTTAGTTTATATTATATATAGTTATGATATTTATTATTACTATATATTATATTCACATTTTTAATAAATTTTAAAATTATTATATTTTCAAATGGTATAACCTTTGAAAATTTGAACAAATATAAAAAATAAATTTTTTATTATTTCATTATTTAAATAAAACCTATAAACCACTAAATGCCTAAAAACATAAATTGCTCAACTCCTAAACGACAAAATCTTTAAATACTTAAACCATTAAATTGGTATACATTAATAATAAATCATAAATATCAATTTAATTTTTATTAAGTATAATTTTAAATTTTTATTTTAATTATTTATCACATTATTTTTATAGAAATATTAATTACAAAAAAAATTATTAGTGAGACATATATAATTTAAATTAAACCGGTATACTCTAAATAATAAAAAATAAATCTCATTTTTTTTATTATAATTTTAAATATTCATTTTAATTATTTATATTTATTTTTATATAAATATTAATTACAAAATAAAGTTTAAGTTAAACAAATAGAATTTATATAAATTATTTTTCAACAAAAAAATATAGATAAACTAATTAAAAAAAGAATAAAACTAAAAACAAAAAATTATTATAAAGTAATATATTTTGCTTTGTTTCTGAATCATTTTAAGTTTTGTAATTATATTTTAATTGATATCTAAGTTATTAATAATAGATTAGTAAATTATTTTTTTATCAATATTATAATATTTATCAATAAAAATGTTTATATTGAATTTATATGATATATATATTTAATAATTATTATAACTAAATATTATATTCACTCTTGAAAAAAAATTTAAAATTATTAGATTTTTAAAGATTATAATCTTTTAACATGTGAAAAAATAAAAAAAAAATTTTCTTTGTTATTTTATTATTTAAAAAAACCTATAAACCACGAAATGCCTAAACACTTAAATCACTAAACTACAAAAACTCGGTACCACTATATAAATAATCCTTTTAACTGGTATACCCTAAAGAATAATTAATAAATCTCATTTTTATTTGTTTTCTATATAATTTAAAAATTTATTTTGATTCTTTAGTTTTATATATATATATATATATTAATTATAAAATAAATTATGAGTTAAAAATATAATTTAGAAAAATTATTTTTCATCAATAAATAGATAAGCTTATAAAAAGAATAAAAATTTAAAAACAAATAATAATTATCAAGTAATATATTTTGCTTTGCTTTTGAATCATTTAAAGTTTTGATATTATATTTTAAGTAATATCAATGTTATTCATAATAAATTTTTAATTTATTTTTTGATAGATATTAGAATATCTATCAAAAAAATTGTTTATATTGAAATTATATGATATATAATTATTATGATTATTATAAATAAATATTTATTTACTTTTTGAAAAAAATTTAAAAATTATTATATTTTCAAAGGTTATAACCTTTGAAAATATCAAAAAATAATAAAAATAATTTTTTTTATTTATTTTTTAAATAAAAACTATAAACGACTAAATGCATACATAGTTAAATCAGTAAACTCCTAAACCATGTACTGCCTAAATACATAAACTATTAAACTTCTATATACTACTTAATAATTAATAAATCTAATTTTTATTTTCTATTTATTATACTTTTAAATATTCATTTTAAATATATTTATTAGTTTATTTTTATAGAAATATTTATTACAAAATAAAGTATGAGTGCGACAAATATAATTTAATTAATTTATTTTTAATAAAAAAATATATATATTTATAAAGAGGTAAAATTCATAAATTTAAAATTATTATACAATAATATATTTTACTTTAATTTTGAATCAATTTGGGTTTTGTAAATATTTTTTAATTAATATCTATCTTTTTATTAACAGTTTATTAATTTAATTTTTGATCATTTTTATATTATCTATCAATAAAATTGTTATATTGAATTTATATGATAT
>JAREIK010004928.1:0-50030 GCA_029783825.1 Sapria himalayana
AATACTTGGTCACAGTATTGGATATGACCATAGCTTGTACATTTTATCTTTATATTGCAAAGTCATTGCACTAGGAATGATTGTAACTTTGTACATTCCTCAAGAGCAGAAGTGATGACCCTATAAAAAGTAAAAGCTCGAGTACTACTCTTTATAACTTTCTATAGCTAAAATTCTTGGGATTGGAAATATCATTATGGCATTTTTTTTTGATTTGTGACCTCAAGTGTTAATATGCAAGACTAATATTTTGAGCAATGATTAAAACCTTTTATATATTTTAATATGATTCATTTACACCTTTTTGGGTATTGTGAGCTTGTATACATAACTCATTTAATATAAAAAGAAAGAAATGATACTTTTCATATCCACAAGGATATAAAAAAAAGCTTAGACATGCCAATAAAATAAATTTTTTATTCTTGATTAAAAGAGAGCCCATAATTTTTGCCCTACTCAAACCACCGTGGGTGTAGTTTGTACTAATAGCCTACAAGGTGGTTATTTTTTTAGAGGTGAACTATGTTTAAAAAAATTGCTTTGAGTGTGTGCATGAGAGATATTTCAGAAGAAATTAAATAATCAATATAAATAGCATCCTCAACAACTAACTATTTCAACACATAAGGGTACAACCTTGGTTTAGTCTGTTAGTGTACATTAGTCAAATTACCTTTGATAACTTAGTTATTAAACATAAAATATGAAGAGACATAATAGAGATAAAGTAAAAGCTCATATTATTTTGGTTAGAGCTTTAGCAATCATTCGTGAGTTGAGATAGGAACAAAATAAATTATTTTAATTATTCAGTATAATTTTAATATTTATTTTAATTATTTATCAGTTTATTTTTATAGAAATATTAATTACAAAATAAATTATTAGTGAGACAGATCTAATTTAAATTAAACCGGTATATTTTAAATAATAAATAATAAATCTCATTTTTTTTCATTTTAATTTTAAATATTCAAATTTAATTATTTATTTGTTTATTTTTATATAAATATTAATTATAAAATAAATTATGAGTTACACAAATAAAATTTATATAAATTATTTTTCATCAAAATAATATAGATAAACTTTTTAAAAGAAAAAAAATTCTAAACAAAAAATTATTATATAGTAATATATTTTGCTTTGCTTCTGAATTATTTTAGGTTTTTAAATATATTTTAATTGGTATCTATCTTATTAATAATAGATTATTATTTTATTTTTGGATCATTATTAGAATAATTATCTATAAAATTAGTTGTTTTTAATTTATATGATATATAAATATAATGATTATTATTACTAAATATTGTATTTACTTTCGAAAAAAATTTTAAAATTTTTACATTTTCAAAGGTTATAACCTTTGAAAATGTAAAAAAATAAAAAAAAATAAATTTTTCGTTATTAAATTTTTTAAATAAAACTTATAGATCATTAAAAGCTTACTTACTTAAATCAGTAAGCTCATAAATCCCGAAACCCCTAAATACATAAACCTTTTAACAGCTTATACTAACTCTAAAAAATATTTAATCTCATTTTTTATTTCTATTTATTATAATTTTAAAATTAATTTTAATTATTTATAGTTTAATTTTTTTAAGAAAAATTAATTACAAATAAATTTCGAGGTGAGGCCAAATTATTATTTAAATAATTTATTTTATAAAAAAAAAATATAGCTATAAAAAGAAGGAAAATTATCAAAATTAAATATTATTATTTAGGAATATATTTTGATTTGATTTTGAATCATTTTGTGTTATGTAAAAATATTTTAAATTAATATTTATATGCATTAATAATAGTTATTAATTTAATTTTTATCATGTATTATATTATTCTATCATTAGGAAATTAGTTATTTTGAATTTATAGACAAATCAAGACTTAGTAAGATTAATATAATTATACAAAGCATTCACATTTAAAAAAAATTAAAAATTATTATAATTTCAAAGGTTATAACCTTCAAAAATTAAAAAAAACAATAAATTATATTCTTTGTTTTTTAATTCTTTAAAAAAAATTATAAATCCCTAAAGGCATAAACACTTAAATCACTAAACCCCAAAATACCTAAATACCTAAACCATTAAAACTGTATTTACTGAATAATAAATAATAAATCTCACTTTTATTTGTATTCATTATAATTTTAATTATTCATTTTAATTATTTTTTAGTTTATTTTTATAGAATTATAAATTACAAAATATATTATGAGGAAGAAAAATATAATTTAAATAATATACTTTTAAGAACAAAAGATATAAACTTATAAAAATAAGCAAAACATCAAAAACATTATTATTTTGTAATTTATTTTACTTTGATTTTGAATAAATTTAGGTTTTGCAAATATATTTTAAATAATATCTATCTTATTTATAATAGTTTATTAATTTATTTTTCAATCATTAATATAATATCTATCAATATAATTGTTTATATTGAATTTATATGATATATAATTATTAATATTATCAAAACTAAATATAGTATTCACACTTACAAAATTTAAAAATTCTAATATTTTCAAAGGTTATAACCTTCAAAAATGAGAAAAAATAACAAAAAATAAATTTTTTGTTATATCATTGTTTAAATAAATCTTATAAACCATTAAATACCTAAACACATAAATCTCTAAACTCCTTAACCCCTAAGCCTCTAAATACTTAAACCATTAAACTAGTAAACCTTAAATATAATTTAAATAATTTATTGAAATATTAATTACAAAATAAATTATGAGTGATACAAATATAATTTAAATAATTTATTTTTTATCAAAAAAATATATAATCTTATAAAATGATAAAAAACTAAAAAACAAAAATTATAATTTAGTAATAAATTTACTTTGATTTTTAATCATTTTAGTTTTTGAAAATTAATTTTAATTTATATCTATCATATTAATAATAGTTAATTAATTTATTTTTTGATAATTGATATAATATCTATCAATAAAATTGTTTATATTTAGTTTATATTATATTTTGTTATAATAATAATTATTACTAACTATTATATTCACATTTTTTAAAAAATTTAAAATTATTATATTTTAAAAGGTTATAATCTTTGAAAATTTGAAAAAATATCAAAAATAATTTATTTGTTATTTCATTATTTAAATAAAACCTATAAACCACTAAATGCCTAAACACTTAATTGAATAACTCCTAAATCTCTAAAACCCTAAATAATAAATAAGAATCCTTTTAAACAGGTAACCCTAAATAATAAATAATAAATCTAAATATTATTTTTTTCATTATAATTTTAAATATTCATTTTAATTATTTTTTTGTTTATTGTTATATAAATATTAATTACAAAATAAATTTTGAGTTAGACAAATATAATTTATATAAATTATTTTTCATCGAAAAAAATAGATAAACTTATAAAAAGAATAAAAAATTTAAAAACTAAAATTTATTATATAGTAATATATTTTGCTCTCGTTTTGAATCATTTTAGATTTTGTATTTATATTTTAATCGATATCTATCTTATTAATAATTGTTTATTAATTTTTTTTTGATCATTATTAGAATATTTATCAATAAAATTGTGTATATTGAATTTATATGATATATAAATATAATGATTATTATAACTAAATATTGAATTCACTTTTCAAAAAAATTATTATATAGTAATAGATTATCGATTTCTTGTGAATCATTTTAGGTTTTGTAATTATATTTTAATTGATATCTATCTTATTAATAATAGATTATTAATTTATTTTTTGATCATTATTAGAATATTTATCAATAAAATTGTTTATATTGAATTTATTTGATATTTAAATATAATCATTATTATAAGTAAATATTGAATTCACTTTTGAAAAAAATTTAAAAATTATTATATTTACAAAGGTTATAACCTTTGGAAATATGAAAAAATAATAAAAATAAATTTTATGTTATTTTATTTTTTAAATAAAACCTATAAACCACTAAATACATACATACTTATATCAATAAACTCTTAAACCCCGTAATGCCTAAATACATAAACCATTAAACCGCTATTAACTACTTAATAAATTAAATTTTTATTTCAATTTATTATTATTTTAAATATTCATTTTAATTATATATTAGTTTATTTTTATAGAAATTTTTATTACAGAATAAATTATGAGTGCGACACATATAATTTAAATAATTTATTTTTAATCAAAAATTATATATATATATGATTATAAAAGAAGTAAAAATTTAAAAATTAAAAATTATTATCCAGTAATATATTTTACTTTAATTTTGAATCAATTTGGGTTTGGTAAATATTTTTTAATTAATATCTATCTTATTATTAATAGTTTATTTATTTAATTTTTGATCATTATTATAATATCTATAGATAAAATTATTTATATTGAATTTATATCATATATAATTATTAATATTATTATAACTAAATATTATATTCACATTTCAAAAAATTTTAAATATTAATTTATTTTTAATGGTTATAACCTTTGAAAATCAGAAAAAATCTAAAAATTTTTTTTTTATTTTTATTATATAAATAAAACCTATAAACCACTAAATGCCTAAAAACATAAATTAATAAACTCCTAAATGACAAAAGTCCTAAATAATCAAACCATTAAACCGGTATACCACATATAATAAATCATAAATCTCATTTTAATTTGTATTCATTATAATTTTAAATATAATTTTAATAATTTATTTTCAATCAAAAAAAAATATAAGCTTATAAAAAGAAGTAAAAATTTAAAAACAAAAAAGTATTATTTTGTAATATATTTTACTTTGATTTTGAATCTTTATATATAGGTCTTGCAATTATATTTTATTTGCTATTAATCTTATTAATAAAAGTTTATTAAGGTATTATTTGATGATTTTTATAATATCTGACAATAAAATTACTAATATTCAATTTAAATGTCTTATAATTATTAAGATTATTATAACAAAATATCATATTTACATCTGAAGAAAATTTAAAAATAATTATTTTTTCAAAGGTTATAACCTTCAAAAATGATAAAAAATCACAAAAATAAATTTTTTATTATTTTAATAAAACTTATAAACCACTAAATGCCTAAATATTTAAATCTCTAGACTCCTAAACACCAAAATCCCCTAAATACTTAAACCATTAAACATATATAACCTAAATAATAAATAAGAAATCTCATTTTTATTTGTATTCATTATAATTTTAAATATTCATTTTAATTATTTTTTAGTTTATTTTTATAGATATATTATTTACAAATTAAATAATGAGTGAGACATATATAATTTAAATAAATTATTTTTTATTAAAAAAAAATAAGCTTATAAAAATAAACAAAATTTCAAAAATTTAAAATTTTATTTAGTAATATAATTTACTTTGATTTTAAATTATTTTGGTTTCAGCAAATATATTTTAATTAATATCTATCTTATAATAAGAGTTTATTATTTTATTTTTTTAGTATTATAATAATATATATTAATAAATTTTTTTATATTGAATATACAAAAAATATAATTTTTAAGATTATTATAACTAAGTATTGTATTCATATTTTATAACTATTAAAAAATTAATATATTTTTAAAGGTTATAACATTTTGAAAATCACGAAAATTCTTAAAAATAAATTTATTGTTATTTCTTTGATTAAATCAAACCTATAAACACCTAAATGTGTAAACATATAAATCAATAAACTCATTAACCCCAAAACCACAAAAAAACTTAAACAATTAAATAGTTATACCCTAAATAATAAATCATAAATCTCATTTTTATTAGTATTAATTACAATTTAAAATTTACATTTTTATTATTTATTAGTTTATTTATTATTTATTAGTTTATTTTTCATCAAAAAATATATAGGCTTATTAATGGATACAAATATTTAAAATTTAAAATTAATATTTCGTAAAATATTTCACTTTGATTTTGAATCATTTAAGGTTTTATAAATTATATTTTAAACAAAATTTATCTAATTAATAATTGTTTATTACTTTTATATAATCATTATTATAATATATATCAATAAAATAGTTTAAATTGAATTTATATGATATATAATTATTATGATTATTATAACTTCATATTATATTCACTATTTCAAAAAAAAATTATAAATTATTATATTTTCAAAGGTTATAACATTCAAAAATGAAAAAAAATAATAAAAATAAATTTATTGTTATTTTATTTTTTATATAAAACCTATAAACCACTAAATGACTAAATTTTAAAATGACTAAACTACTAAACCCTGAAGCCCATAAATACTTCAAACATTAAACTAGTATAATCCAAAAAATAAATCATAAATCTAATTTTTATTAGTATTCATTATAATTTTAAATATTCATTTTAATTATTTATCAGTTTATTTTTATAGAAATATTAATTACAAAATAAATTATTAGTGTGACATATAAAGTTTAAATAATTTATTTTTCATTAAAAAAATGCTCATAAAAAAAGCAAATTTTTAGAAATAAATAATTATTATTTAGTAATATATCTTATTTTGATTTTCAATCATTTTAGATTTTACAATTATATTTTAATATTTATCTTTCTTATAAATAGTAGTTTATTAATTTATTTATTGATCATTATTATAATATCTATCAATAAAATTATTTATATTGAGTTCACATTATATATAATCATTAAGATTATTATTACTAAATATTATATTCACATTTAAAAAAATTAAAAATTATTATATTTTCAAAGCTTATAACCTTCAAAAATTAAAAAAAAATCTAAAAATTAATTTTTTTGTTTTTTCATTCTTTAAATAAAAACTATAAATCACTAAAGTTCTAAACAATTAAATCACTAAACTTCTAAACCAGAAAACACCAAAATACTTAAACAATTAAACCGGTATATCTTGAATAATAAATAATAAATCTCAATTTTATTTGTATTAATTATAATTTTGAAAAATTATTTTAATTATTTATTAGTTTATTATTATAGAATTATAAATTACAAAATAAATTATGAGTAAGACAAATATAATTTAAATAATTTATTTATAAAAACAAAAATATAAACTTATAAAAAAGAAATACATTAAAATAAATTATTATTAAGTAATATATTTTACTTTGATTTTGAAAAAATTTAGATTTTGCAAATATAATTTAAATAATATCTATCTTATTAATAATAGTTTATTAAATTTTTTTTATCATTATTATAATATCTAGCATTGTAATTATTTATATTGAATTTAAATGACTTATAATTATTAAGATTATTATAACTTAAAATTATATTTACATTTGAAAAAATTTAAAAATTATTATATTTTCATATGTTATATCCTTTGAAAATGTGAAAAAATATTAAAAATAATTTTATTGTTATTTCATTGTTTAAATAGAACCTATAAACCACTAAATGATAAAAAACATAAATTACTTAACTTCTAAACGACACAACCTCTAAATACTTAAACTATTAAACTGGTATACATTAATAATAATTCAAAAATCTCACTTTAATTTTTATTTAGTATAATTTTAAATTTTTATTTTAATTATTTAACTATTTATTTTTTTAGAAATATTAATTACAAAATAAATTATTAGTAAGATAGATATAATTTATATTAAACTAGTTTACCTTAAATAATAAAGAATAAATATCATTTCTTTTCATTATAATTTTAAATATTCATTTTAATATTTATTTGTTTATTTTTATATATATATTAATTACAAAATAAATTATGAATTAGACAAATATAATTTAAATAAATTATTTTTCATCAAAAAAATATAGATAAACTTTTAAAAAGAAAAAAGAAGTTCAAAACAAAAAATTATTATATAGTAATATATTTTGCTTTGTTTCTTAATTATTTTTGGTTTTGTAATTATATTTTAATTAAAATCTATTTTATTAATAATAGATTATTATTTTATTTTTTGATAATTATTATAATATTTATCAATAAAATTATTTATATTGAATTTATATGAAATATAAATATAATGATTATTATAACTAAATATTGAATTCACTTTTGAAAAAAAATTAAAAATTATTATATTTTCCAAGGTTATAACCTTTGAAAATATCAAAAAATAATAAAAATAAATTTTTTGTTATTTTATATTTTAAATAAAACCTATAAACCACGAAATGCAAACACAATTAAATCAGTAACCTCCTAAATCCCATAATGCCTAAATACATAAACCATTAAACTGCTATATAATACTTAATAATTAATAAATCTAATTTTTATTTTATTTATTATAATTTTAAATTTTAATTTTAATTATTTATTAGTTTATTTTTATAGAAATATTTATTACAAAATAAATTATCAGTGCGACAAATATAATTTAAATAATTTATTTTTAATCAAAAAATATATATACGCTTATAAAAGAAATAAAATTTAAAAATTAAAAATTATTATTCAGTAATATATTTTACTTTAATTTTAAATCAATTTGGGTTTCCAAAATATTTTTTAATTAATATCTATCTTATTATTAATTGTTTATAAAATTAATTTTTGATCATTATTATAATATCTATCAATAAAATTGTTTATATTGAATTTATATGATATATAATTATTAAAATTATTATAACTAAATATGGTATTCACATTTAAAAAAATTTTAAATATTATTATATTCTCAAAGTTTATAACCTATGAAAATGACAACAAATTACAAAATTTTTTTTTGTTATTTTATTGTTTAAATAAAACCTATAAACCACTAAATGCCGAAAAACATAAATCGCTAAACTCATAAATAACAAAACTTTTAAATACTTAAACTATTAAATTGGTATACATTAATAATAAATCATAAATCTCATTTTAATTTTTATTAAGTGTAGAATTAAATTTTTATTTTAATTATTTATCAGTTTATTTTTATAGAAATATTAATTACAAAATAAATTATTAGTGAGACAGATCTATTTTAAATAATTTATTATTTATCACAAAAATATATATGCTTATAAAAAGAAGCATAATTTTAAAAACAAAAATTTATTAAAATGAAATTTATGATTTATTATTAATGTATACCAATTTAATAGTATAAGTATTTAAAGGTTTTGCTGTATATGTGTTTAGGGATTCATGTTATTAGGCATTTAGTGGTTTATAGGTTTTATTTAAATAATAAAATTACAAAAAATAATTTGTAATTTTTTGTCATTTTCATAGGTTATAACCTTTGAAAATATAATAATATTTAAAATTTTTTGAAATGTGAATACAATATTTAGTTATAATAATTTTAATAAATATATATCATATAAATTCAATATAAACAATTTTATTGATATATATTATAATAATAATCAAAAATTAAATTAATAAACTACTAATAATAAGATAGATATTAATTAAAAAATATTTACAAAACCCAAATTAATTCAAAATTAATGTAGAATATATTATTAGATAATAATTTTTAATTTTTAAATTTTTACTTCTATTATAAGCGTATATATTTATTTTATTAAAAATAAATTATTTAAATTATATTTGTCGCACTCATAATTTATTTTGTAATAAATATTTATATAAAAAATCTAAATTATTAAGTAGTATATAGTAGTTTAATGGTTTATGTATTTATGCATTACGGGCTTTAAGACTTTACTGATTTAACTGTGTATGCATTTAGTGGTTTATAGGTTTTATTTAAAAATTAAAATAACTAAATATTTATTTTTATTATTTTTTGATATTTTCAAAGATTATAACCTTTGAAAATATAATAATTTTTAAATTGTTTTCAAAAGTGAATACAATATTTAGTTATAATAATCAATATATTTATAAATCATATAAATTCAATATAAATTTTTTAATGATAAATATAAATTTTAGGAATTATTGATTTAAGTATTTAGGCATTTAGTGGTTATTAGGATTTATTTAAATAATGAAATAACAAAAAAATTATTTTTGTTATTTTTTCACATTTTCAAAAGTTATAACATTTCAAAATATAATAATTTCAAAATGGTTTTAAAATGTGAATAAAATATTTAGTAATAATAATCATTATAATTAAATATAATATGAATTAATTATAAATAATTTTATTGATAGATATGATATCAATTATCAAAAAATAAATTAAAAAACTATTATTAATATGATATATATAAATTAAAATATAATTACAAAACCTAAACTTATTCAAAATCAATGTGAAATTTATTACTAAATAATAATTTTTTGTTTTTAAATTTTTATTTCTTTTTATAAGATTATATTTTTTTTATTAAAAGTAAATTATTAATATTATATTTGTCTGACTAATTATTTATTTTGGAATTAATATTTATGTAAAAAATAAACTAATAAATATTTAAAATTATTATTTAAAATTATAATGAATACAAATTAAAATGAGATTTAAGATTTATTATTGCTGTATCTGAAATTTATTTTTTGATAATCTATTTGTATAAACAAATATTTTTTATTTTTTAATATTTTCATGAAGTGCAAAAATAAATATTTATAAGCGTATATATTTTTTTGATTAAAAATAAATTATTTAAATTATATTTGTTGCACTCACAATTTATTTTGTAATAAATATTTATATAAAATAACCTTATAAATATTTAAAATGAATATTAAAAATAATAATAAATTAAAATAAAAATTAGATTTCTTAATTATTAAGTAGTATATAGGAGCTTAATGGTTTATGTATTTAGGCATTACGGGCCTTAGTAGTTTACTGATTTTACTATTTATGCATTTAGTGGTTTATAGGTTTTATTTAAAAATTAAAATAAGAAAATATTTATTTTTATTATTTTTTGATATTTTCAAAGGTTATAACCTTTGAAAATATAATAATTTTTAAATTTTTTTCAAATGTGAATTCAATATTTATTTATAATAATCATTATATTTATATATCATATAAATTCAATATAAACATTATTATTGATAAATATTCTAAAAATGATCAAAAAATAAATTAATAATCTATTATTAATATGATAGCTATCAATTAAAATATAATATAAAAATCTAAAATGATTTAGTAGAATTCAAATTATATTACTATTTTATAATTTATTGTTTTAATTTTTTTTTCTTTTAAAAAGTTTATCCATATTTTTTTGATGAAAATTAATTTATATAAATTATATTTGTATAACTCATAATTTATTTCTTAATTAATATTTATATAAAAATAAACAAATAAATAATTAAAATGAATATTTAAAATTATAATAAAAAAATAATATTGAGATTTATTCTTTATTATTTTGGGTATACCAGTGTAATTTAAATTAGATCTGTCTCACTAATAATTTATTTTGTAATTAATATTTCTTTAAAAATAAACTGATAAATAATTAAAATAAAAATTTAAAATTAAAATAAATAAAATTAAAATGAGATTTATCAATTATTATTAATGTATACTAGTTTAATATTTTAAGTATTAAAGGTTTTTTCGTTTATGACTTTAGCGATTTATGTATTTAAGCATTTAGTTGTTTATAGATTTTATTTAAACAATTAAATAACAAAAAAATAATTTTTGAAATTTTTTCACATTTTCAAAGGTTATAACCTTTGAAAATATAATTATTTTAAATTTTTTTATAAATGTAACTACAATATTTAGTAATAATAATCATTATAATTATATATAATATAAACTAAATATAAACAATTTTATTGATAGATATGATATCAATTATCAAAAAATAAATTAATATGCTATTATTAATATGATAGATATAAATTAAAATATAATTGCAAAACCTAAAAATATTCAAATTCCAAGTAAAATTAATTACTAAATATTAATTTTTTTTTCTTTTTTCTTCTTTTTATAAGCTTATATTTTTTTTGATGAAAAATATATTATTTAAATTATATTTGTATCAGTCATAATTTATTTTGTAATTAATATTTTAATAAATTATTTAAATTATATTTAAGGTTTACGAGTTTAAAGGTTTAAGTATTTAGGGGCTTTTGTGTTAAAAAGTTTAGAGGTTTAAGTGTTTAGTCATTTTGTATTTTATAAGTTTTATTTAAACAATGATATAACAAAAAATTTATTTTTATTATTATTTTTTAATTTTGAAGGTTATAACCTTTGAAAATATATTAATTTTTAAATTCTTTTCAAATGTAAATATAATATTTAGTAATAATAATCTTAATAATTATAAGTCATTTAAATTCAATATAAATATTTACATTGCAAAATATTATAATAATGATCAAAAAAAATTGATAAACAATTATTAATAAGATAGATATTATTTAAAATATATTTGCAAAATCTAAATTTATTCAAAATCAAATTAAAATATATTACTTAATAATAATTTTTTATTGTTTTGCTTTTTTTATAACTTTATATTTTTGTTATTATAAATAAATTATTTAAATTAAGTTGTCTTACTCATAATTTATTTTGTAATTTATAATTCTATAATAATAAACTAATAAATAATTAAAATAATTTTTTAAAATTATAATTAATACAAATAAAATTGAGATTTATTATTTATTACAAAGGATATACCGGTTTAATGGTTTAAGTATTTAGGTTTTTTTTGGTTTTGGAGTTTAGTGATTTAATTGTTTAGACCTTTATGTGTATTTATAACCTATGAAAATATAAAAATTTTTAATTTTTTTTAAATGTGAATATAATATTTAGTTATAATAATCTTAATAATTATATATAATGTAAACTCAATATAAATAATTTTATTGATAAATATTATAATAATGATCAATAAATAAATTAATAAACGAGTATTTATAAATATGATATAAATTAAAATATAATTGTAAAATCTAAAATGATTCAAATTCAAAATAAGCTATATTACTAAATAATAATTATTTATTTTAAAAAATTTGCCTTTTTTTTATTAGCATTTTTTTAATGAAAATTAAAATATTTAAACTATATATGTCGCACTAATAATTTATTTTGTAATTAATATTTTTATAAAAATAAACTGATAAATAATTAAAGTGAATATTTAAAATTATAATGAATACTAATAAAAATTAGATTTATGATTTATTATTTGGACTATACTAATTTAATGTTTTAAGTATTTATGGGCTTCGGGGTTTAGGTGTTTAGTCATTTTAGAATTTAGTCATTTAGTGGTTTATAGGGTTTCATATAAAAAATAAAATAACAAAAAATTTATTTTTATTTTTTTTCTCATTTTTGAATGTTATAACCTTTGAAAATATAATAATATATAATTTTTTTTGAAAAGCAATTATACTATGAAGTTATAAAAATCATAATAATTATATATCATATAAATTCAATATAAACTTTTTTATTGATATATATTATAATAATGATCATATAAAAGCAATAAAAAATTATTAATAAGATAAATATTGTTTAAAATATATTTTCAAAACCTAAAATGATACAAAATCAAAGTGAAATATTTTACGAAATATTAATTTTAAATTTTTTAATTTTTGTATCCATTTATAAGCCTATATAGTTTTTGATGAAAAATAAAATATTTAAATTATATTTGACTCACTAATAATTTAATTTTTAATTTATATTTCTATAAAAATAAACATATAAATAATTAAAATGTAAATTTTAAATTGTAATTAATACTAATAAAAATGAGATTTATGATTTATTATTTAGGGTATAACTATTTAATTGTTTATGTTTTTTTGTGGTTTTGGGGTTAATAAGTTTATTGATTTATATGTTTACACATTTAGGTGTTTATAAGTTTTATTTAATCAAAGAAATAACAAAAAATTTATTTTTATAAATTTTTGTGATTTTCAAATGTTATAACCTTTAAAAATATAATAATTTTTTAATAGTTATAAAATATGAATACAATACTTAGTTATAATAATCTTAAAAATTATATTTGTTGTAAATTCAATATAAAAAAATTTATTAATATATATTATTATAATGATCAAAAAATAAAATAATAAACTATTATTAATAAGATAGATATTAATTAAAATATATTTGCAGAAACCAAAATAATTCAAAATCAAAGTATATTTTATTACTAAATAAAATTTTAAATTTTTGAAATTTTGTTTATTTTTATAAGCTTATTTTTTTTTAATAAAAAATAATTTATTTAAATTATATATGTCTCACTCATTATTTAATTTGTAAATAATATTTCTATAAAAATAAACTAAAAAATAATTAAAATGAATTTTTAAAATTATAATGAATATAAATAAAAATAAATTTATTTTTTATTATTTAGGTTATATAGGTTTAATGGTTCAAGTATTTAGGGGGTTTTCGGGTTTAGGTGTCTAGAGATTTAAATATTTAGGCATTTAGTGGTTTATAAGTTTTATTTAAATAATAAAATAATTTTAATAATTATAAGACATTTAAATTGAATATAAGTAATTTTATTGTTAGATATTATAAAGTTGATCAAATAATAAATTAATAAACTTTTCTTAATAAGATTGATAGCAATTAAAATATAATTACAAAACCTATATATAATGATTCAAAATCAACGTAAAATATATAATTAAATAATACTTTTTTGTTTTTAAATTTTTACTTCTTTTTATAAGCTTATATTTTTCTTTGATTAAAAATAAATTATTAAATATATATTTTTATAACTCTTTATTTATTTTGTAATTAATATTTATATAAAATATAAACTAATAAATAATTAAAATGAATATTTAAAATTATAATGGATACAAATCAAAATGAGATTTATGATTTATTATATATGGTATACTTGTTTAATGGTTTAATTATTTAGGAGTTTTGTCATTTAGGAGTTTATCAATTTATGTTTTTAGGCATTTAGTGGTTTATAGGTTTTATTTATATAATAAAAATAAACAATTTTTTATTTAGATTTTTTCTGATTTTCAAAGGTTATAACCATTAAAAATAAATTAATATTTAAAATTTTTTGAAATGTGAATATAATATTTAGTTATAATAATATTAATTATTATATGATATAAATACAATATAAATAATTTTATTGATAGATATTATAATAATGATAAAAAATTAAATTAATAAACTATTAATAATAAGATAGAAATTAATTAAAAATATTTAAAAAACCCAAATTGATTTAAAATTAAAGTAAAATATATTACTGGATAATAATTTTTAATTTTTAAATTTGTACTTCTTTTATAAGCGTATATATATTTTTTGATTAAAAATAAATTATTTAAATTATATGTGTCGCACTCATAATTTATTGTGTAATAAAAATTTATATAAAAATAAACTAATAAATAATTAAAATGAATATTTAAAATAATAATAAATTTAAATATAAATTCAATTTATTAAGTAGTATATATCAGTTTAATGGTTTATGAATTTAGGCATTACGGGGTTTAGGAGATTACTGATATAACTGTGTATGCATTTAGTGGTTTATAGGTTTTATTTAAAAAATAAAATAACATAATTTATTTTTATTATTTTTTCATATTTCCAAAGGTTATAACCTTCAAAATATAATAATTTTGTAATTTTTTTCAAATGTGAATTCAATATTTAGTTATAATAATCATTATATTTATATATCATATAAATTCAATATAAACAATTTTATTGATAAATATTCTAATAATGATAAAAAAATAAATTAATAAACAATTATTAATAAGATTGATATCAATTAAAATATAATTACAAAATCTAAAATGATTCAGAACGAGAGCAAAATATATTGCTATATAATAAATTTTAGTTTTAAAATTTTTTATTCTTTTTATAAGTTTATCTATATTTTTCGATGAAAAATTATTTATATTAATTATATTTGTCTAAATCATAATTTATTTTGTAATTAATATTTATATAACAATAAACAAATAAATAATTAAAATGAATATTTAAAATTATAAAAAAAATAATTTTGAGATTTATTATTTATTATTTAGGGTTACCGGTTTAAAAGGATTATTATTTATTTTTTAGGGTTTTAGAGATTTAAGAGTTATTAAATTATGTGTTTAGGCATTTAGTGGTTTATAGGTTTTATTTAAATAATGAAATATCAAAAAAAATATTATTTTTTATTTTTTCACATTTTCAAAGGTTATAAACTTTGAAAATATAATAATTTTAAATTTTTTTTCAAAAGTGAATTCAATATTTAGTTATAATAATCATTACATTTATATATCATATAAATTCAATATAAACAATTTTATTGATATAAATTCTAATAATGATCAAATAATAAATTATTAATCTATTATTAATAAGATAGATATCAATTAAAATATAATTACAAACCAATAATGATTCAGAAGCATAGAAAATTATATTATTATATAATAATTTTTTGTTTTTAATTTTTTTTAATAAGTTTATCTATATTTTTTTTATAAAAAATAATTTATATAAATTATAATTTTCTAACTCATAATTTATTTTGTAATTAATATTATATAAAAATAAACAAATAAATAATTAAAATGAATATTTAAAATTATAATAAAAAAATGAGATTTATTATTTATTATTTAGGGTATACTGGTCTAATTTAAATTATATCTGTCTCACTAATAATTTATTTTGTAATTAATATTTCTATAAAAATAAACTGATAAATAATTATAATAAAAATTAAAACTATACTGAATAAAAATTAAAATGATATTTATGATTTATTATTAATGTATACTAGTTTAATAGTTTAAGTATTTAAAGGTTTTGTCTTTTAGGAGTTTAGTGATTTAGGTTTTTAGGCATTTAGTGGTTTATAGGTTTTATTTAAACAATAAAATAACAAAACAAAATTTTAATTTTTTGTCATTTTCAAAGGTTATAACCTTTCAAAATATAATAATATTTAAAATTTTTTGATATATGAATACAATATTTAGTTATAATAATATTAATAATTATATATCATATAAATTCAATATAAACAATTTTATTGATAGATATTATAATAATGATCAAAAATTAAATTAATAAACTATTAATAATAAGATAGATATTCATTAAAAATTTTTTACAAAACCTAAATTGATACAAAATTAAAGTAAAAAATATTATTGGATAAAAATTATTAATATTTAAATTTTTACTTCTTTTATAAGGGTAAATATTTTTTTATTAAAAATAAATTATTTAAATTATATTTGTCGCACTCACAATTTATTTTGTAATAAAAATTTATATAATAATAAACTAATAAATAATTAAAATGAATATTTAAAATTATAATAAATTGAAATAAAAATTAGATTTCTTAATTATTAAGTAGTATATAGCAGCTTAATGGTTTATGTATTTAGACATTACGGGCCTTAGTAGTTTACTAATTTTACTATCTATGCATTTAGTGGTTTATAGGTTTTATTTAAAAATTAAAATAAGAAAATATGTAATTTTATTATTTTTATATATTTTCCAAGGTTATATCATTTGAAAATATAATAATTTTTAAATTTTTTTCAAATGTGAATTCAATATTTAGTTATAATAATCATTATATTTATGTATCATATAAATTCAATATAAACTAGATTATTGATAAATATTCTAATAATGATCAAAAAATAAATTAATAATCTTTTATTAATAAGATAGATATCAAATAAAATATAATAACAAAACCTATAATGATTCGGAAGCAAAGCAAATTATATTATAATATAATAATTTTTTGTTTATAATTTTTTTTTCTTTTAATAAGTTTATCTATATTTTTTTTGATGAAAAATAATTTACATAAATTATATTTGTCTAACTGATAATTTATTTTTTTAATTAAAATTTATATAAAAATAAACAAATAAATAATTAAAATGAATATTTAAAATTATAATGAAAAAAAATGAGATTTATTCTTTATTATTTAGGGTATACCAGTTTAATTTAAATTATATCTCTCTCTCTAAAAATTTATTTTGTAATTAATATTTCAATAAAAATAAACTGCTAAATAATTAAAATAAAAATTTTAAATTATACTGAATAAAAATTAAAAAGATATTGATGAATTATTATTAATGTATACCAGTTTAATATTTTAAGTATTTAGAGGTTTTGTCAGTTTAGGACTTTAGCGATTTATGTTTTTAGGCATTTAGTGGTTTATACGTTTTGTTAAAAAAATGAAATTACAAAATAATTATTTTTGATATTTTTTCACATTTTCAAAGGTTATAACCTTTGACAATATAATAATTTTATAATTTTTTAAAAATGTGAATACAATATTTAGTAATAATAATTATTATAATTATAAATAATATAAATGAAATATAAACAATTTTATTGATAGATATAATATCAATTATCAAAAAATAAATTAATATGTTATTATTATTATGATGGATATAAATTAAAATATTAATGCAAAACCTAAAATTATTCAAAATCCAAGTAAAATTTATTTCTAAATAATAATTTTTGTTTTTTAGTTTTTGCTTCTTTTTATAAGCTTATATATTTTTTTGATGATAAATAATTTATTTAAATTATATTTATATCACTAATAATTTATTCTGTAATTAATATTTTAATAAATTTTTTAAATTATATTTTAGGTTTACGAGTTTAAACGTTTAAGTATTTAGGGGCTTTTGTGTTTAGTAGTTTAGATGTTTAAGTGTTTAGGCATTTAGTGGTTTATAAGTTTTATTTAAACACTGATATAACAAAAAAATTATTTATAATATTTTTTCTAATTTGTAAAGATTATATCCTTTGAAAATATAAAAATGTTTAAATTTTTTTCAAATGTAAATATAATATTTATTTATAATAATCTTCATAATTATAATTCATTTAAATTCAATATAAATAATTATATTGCTAGATATTATAATTATGATCAAAAAAATATTAAAATAGTTATTATTTAAAAAGTAATTGCAAAATCTAAATTTATTCAAATCAAAGTAAAATATATTACTAAATAATAGTTTTTTTTAATGTTTTGCTTTTTTTATAACTTTATATTTTGTTATTAAAAATAAATTATTTAAATTATATTTTTCTTACTCATAAGTTATTTTGTAATTTATAATTCTATAATAATAAACTACTAAATAATTAAAATGAATATTTAAAATTATAATGAATACAAATAAAATTGAGATTTATTATTTATTATTCAGGATATACCGATTTAATGGTTTAAGTATTTAGGTGTTTATTGGTTAAGGAGTTTAGTGATTTAATAGTTTAGACCTTTAGTGAAATAGTTTTTTTTTAGAATTAAAAAACACAAAATTTATTTTTTTGATTTTTTTTTAATTTTTGAAGGTTGTAACCTTTTAAAATATAATAATTGTTAATTTTTTTTAAATGTGAATATAATATTTAGTTTTAATAATCATAATAATTATATATAATGTAAACTCAATATAAATAATTTTATTGATAGATATTATAATAATGATCAATAAATAAATTAATAAACTTGTATTTATAAGAATGATATAAATTAAAATATAATTGTAAAATATAAAATAATTCAAAATCAAAATAAGATATATTATTAAATAATAATTTTTATTTTTAAAATTTTGCCCCTTTTTATGAGCATTTTTTTGATGAAAAATAAATTATTTTAATTATATATGTTGCACTGATAATTTATTTTGTAATTAATATTTCTATAAAAATAAACTGATAAATAATTAAAATGAATATTTAAAATTATAATGAATACTAATAAAACTGAGATTTATGATTTATTATTTAGACTATACTAATTTAATGTTTTAAGTATTTATGGGCTTCAGGGTTTAGGAGTTTAGTCATTTTAGTATTATTCATTTAGTGGTTTATAGGTTTTATATAAAAAATGAAATAAAAAAAAATTATTTTTGTTATTTTTTCTCATTTTGAAGGTTATAACCTTTGAAAATATAATAATTTTTTACTTTTTTTGACAAGTGAATACAATATGAAGTTATAATAATCATAATAATTATATATCATATAAATTCAATATAAACTATTTTATTGATATTTATTATAATAATGATCATAAAAAAGTAATAACCTATTATTAATAAGATAAATATTGTTTAAAATATATTTGCAAAACCTAAAATGACTCAAAATCAAAGTGAAATATTTTACTAAATATTAATTTTAAATTTTTAAATTTTTGTATCCATTTATAAGTCTATATATTTTTTGATGAAAAAATTATTTAAATTATATTTGTCTCACTAATAATTTATTTTTTAATTTATATTTCTATTAAATTAAACTAATAAATAATTAAAATTTATATTAAAAATTATAATGAATACTAAAAAAAATGAGATTTATGATTTATTATTTAGGGTATAACTATTTAATTGTTTAAGTTTTTTGTGGTTTTGGGGTTAAGGAGTTTATTGATTTATATGTTTACACATTTTAGTGTTTATAGGTTTTATTTAATCAATGAAAAAACAAAAAATTTACTTTTATGAATTTTCGTCATTGTCAAAGTTTAAGACCTTTAAAAATAAAATAATTTTTTAATAATTCTAAAATATGAATACAATACTTAGTTATAAGAATCTTAATAATTATATTTGTTGTAGTTTCAAAATAAAAAATTGTATTAATATATATTATAATAATGATCAAAAATAATTTAATAAACTATTATTAATAAGATAGATATTAATTAAAATATATTTGCAGAACCAAAAATAATTCAAAATCAAAGTAAATTATATTACTTAATAAAAATTTAAATTTTTGAAATTTTGTTTATTTTTATAAGCTTATATTTTTTTTCATTAAAAATAATTTATTTAAATTATATCTGTCTCACTCATTATTTAATTTGTAATTAATATTTTTATAAAAATAAACTAAAAAATAATTAAATTGAATATTTACAAATATAATGAATACAAATAAAAATGAGATTTATTATTAATTTTTTAGGTTATAAGGTTTAATGGTTTAATGTATTTTGGGGGTTTTCGGGTTTAGGAGTCTAGAGATTTAAATGTTTAGTCATTAAGTGGTTTATAAGTTTTATTTAAATAATAAAATAAAAAAAATTATTTTTGTGATTTTTTATCATTTTTGAAGGTTATAACCTTTGAAAATATAATAAATTTTAATTTATCTTTCAAATGTAATTATAATATTTAGTTATAATAACTTAATAATTATAAGACATTTTAATTGGATATAAGTAAATTTATTGTTCGATAATATAAAAATGATCAAATAATTAATTAATAAACTATTATTAATAAGATTGATCGCAATTAAAATATAATTGCAAAACCAATATATAATGATTTAAAATCAAAGTAAAATATATTACTAAATAATAATTTTTTGTTTTTAAATTTTTACTTCTTTATATAAGCTTTTTTTTTGGTTAAAAAATAAATTATTAAAATTATATTTGTCTCACTCATTATTTATTTTGTGATTGATATTTATCTAAAAAATAAACTAATAAATAATTAAAATGAATATTTAAAATTATAATGTATACAAATTAAAATGAGATTTATGATTTATTATATATGGTATGCCGGTTTAATGGTTTGATTATTTAGTGGTTTATAGGTTTTATTTATATAATTAAAATTTAAAATTCTATTTTTGATTTTTTCTGATTTTCAAAGGTTATAACCTTTGAAAATAAAATAATTTTTTAAATTTTTTGAAATGTGAATACCATGTATAATTATATTAATCTTACTAATTATTTATCATATAAATTCAATATAAATAATTTTAATGATAGATAAAATAATAATGATCAAAAATTAAATTAATAGACTATTATTAATAATATAAATATTAATTAAAATATATTTATATAACACAAAATAATTCAAAATTAAATCAAAATATATTACTAAATAATAATACTTAATTTTTATAATTTTCCTTCTTTTTATAAGCATATATTTTTTTTAAAAAAATAAATTATTTAAATAATATTTGTCTCACTCGAAGTTTATTTTGTAATTAATTTTTCTAAAAAATTAAACTATAAATAATTAAAATTAATATTTAAAATTATAATAAATAGAAATAAAAATGAGAGTTATTATTTATTAAGTAGTATATAGCTGTTAAAAGTTTTATGTATTTAAGGGTTTCGGGATTTATGAGCTTACTAATTTAAGTAATTAAGCTTTTAATGATCTATAGGTTTTATTTAAAAAATGAAATAATAGAAAATTTATTTTTTTTTATTTTCTAACATTTTCAAAGGTTATAACCTTTGAAAATATAATAATTTTAAATTTTTTTTCAAAAGTGAATACAATATTTAGTTATAATAATCATTATATTTATATTTCATATAAATTCAATATAAACATTTTTATTGATAAATATTCTAATAATGATGAAAAAATAAATTAATAATCTATTATTAATAAGATAGATATCAATTAAAATATATTTACAAAACCTAAATTGATTTATAAGCAAAGTAAAATATCTTACTATATAATAATTTTTTGTTTTGAAATTTCTTTTTCTTTTAAAAAGTTTATCTATATTATTTTGATGAAAAATAATTTATATTAATTTTTATTTGTGTAACTCATAATTAATTTTGTAATTAATATTTATATTAAAATAAACAAATAAATAATTAAATCTGAATATTTAAAAATAAATGGAAAAAAATGAGATTTATTCTTTATTATATAGGATATACCAGTTTAATTTAAATTAGATCAGTCTCACTAATAATTTATTTTGTAATTAATATTTCTATAAAAATAAACTGATAATTAATTAAAATTATTCTGAATAATTAAAATAATTTATTTTGTTCCTCTCTTAACTCTAGAATGATTGCTAAAGCATTAACCAAAATAATAGGAGCTTTTACTTTATCTCTATTATGTCTCATCATATTTGATGTTGAATCACTAGGCTATCAAAGGTAATTTGACTCATGCATGCTAACAGACTAAATCAAAGTTGTCCCCTTATGTGTTGAAATAGCTAGTTGTTAATGTTGCTATTTATATTGATTATTGTAATTTCTTCTAAAATATCTCTCATGCACACACTCAAAGCAATTTTTTTAAAACATAGTTCACCTCTAAAAAATAATGACCTTGTAGGCTATTAGAACAAACTAGCCTGAGGGTGGTTTGAGGAGGGCAAGAAGTTTGGGCTCTCTTTCAATCAAGAATCAAAAAAATTATTCTATTGGCATATCTAAGCCTTTTTTTATAACCTCATGGATATGAAAAGTATCATTTCTTTCTTTTTATATTAAATGAGTTATGTATACAAGCTCACAATACCCAAAAAGCTGTAAATTGGCATGTCTAAGCCTTTTTTTATATCCTCATGGATATGAAAAGTATCATTTCTTTCTTTTTATATTAAATGAGTAATGTATACAAGCTCACAATACCCAAAAAGACATAAATGAATCATAATCAAATGTATAAAAGGTTTTAATCATTGCTCAAAATAATAGTCTTGCATATTGAGACTTGAGGTCACAAATCAAATGAAAAAGCCATAGTGATATTTCCAATCCCAAGAATTTTAGTTAAAGAAAGTTATAAAGAGTAGTACTCGAGCTTTAACTATATCTAAGGTCATGACTTTTGCTCTTGAGGAATGTCCAAAGTTACAATCATTCCTAGTGCAATGACTTTGCAATATAAAGATAAAATGCACAAGCTATGGTCATACCCAATACTGTGACGCAATATTATAGTGATTAAATATGTATTCATGATCATTCTTAGTGCCATAACAATATGTTCAACAGAGAGACATAAGTTATGGCATATTCTGATCGGTATGATTTTGTGTTCTATAGATAAAATATACAATCATGACCATTGCTAATGCTACAATAATCTAAAGCAAGAAAGAGACTGAATCCATAACTCACCCCTAGAGTAATGACTTTGTGTTACATATACAAAAAGATAAATCTTTGACATTACTAAACATTGTGAATTTCAATTTAAATTTAGCACTTAGTCATTTGATTATAAAAGTGCAAAACATGAGATTTAGGATTTAGGTTTTATGGGTTGGGGTTATAGTATATGGTTTAAGGTTTAGGATTTAAAGTTTAGGGTTTGTGATTTTTTTTTGTTTTTTTTTGGAAAATATACCCTTTATTTATCATTTAGACACACAACTTACAAGATACTAAAAAACTGAATAATTTAGGTCAACCCACCAAATCCTATGAACCTTAATGATTCTATTCATAAAATAGATAAAAAAACATAATGCCTAATAATTCGAAGCATTAAAATACAACTAAAATCACCTGGCATTCCCGGACTTCAGAGTTGGCATTGAGTCATTATGCGAACTGCGTCCTTTCCATTCGGATTTGTCCAAGCCTTTTGGAGGAACCTGAATGATGCACCATAATAAAACTATGCAAATATAAGATTGTGCATGTCTGTGACATGCAACATCAAGCATTTGCCTATGCCATTCTTATTAAATTGAATACATGTAAAACTAAATACCCATAAATCCACAAGTCCAAATCTACGGCACTTTGTCAATTCATTCTCACCTCTGAAATCCACATTCTTCTGCTCCAATGATTTTCAAAAGAGTATCTCTTGGGTTAGAATGCTTCCTCCTCAAGCTCCAAGAAGTGGCTGTATGTTGCACCGACAAAATATCAAAAAATATGCATGCATCGGTGTGCATGTGTGATGAGGTCCATCTCATAGTCTAATTATCTACGCGTACAACCAACCTAGAATACAAGTAAAATTACAAAATGCTATAAAGATGGGTCTTCTGCTCCCAGGAGTGTTGCATCGCCTAATGTGTATTTACAAAATGCATTAGTGGGCCCCACTTATAGATACTCATGGGTCTAGTTGCCCTCATTGCATACTACATAGAGAAGAGACAAAATTGTGTGTGTGTGTGTGTGTCAAGATCTATCTATACAAGTACATGGTGCATATAAAGTCCAAAATACAAAAAGACTACAAACATAAACTACAAGTTTGAATCTTTCTCTCCCGTGTGGCTTGTCTAGATTCCATTGCTTACTAGCCCTGCTTGGTGAGGCTTCAAATTTTTCCGGCTCTCCTATTAATCATGGATTAACCACTACTCTTGTTGGGTGATGGTTGGGTGGCCCTCTATGCTCCCTGATAGGGCTAGGGGGGCCCATTTCAACTACTCCTGGGTTTTCTCCTGACCACTTTGCTCGGTCGCGTCAGTTGTCTGAATGTTATCATCCCGGCTAGCTAGTGGGGCCCTCTACAAGCTGGTGGCCCATACTTCTGGCTGCTTCTAGGACTTGCTGGCCCCTCTAAATGCTACACCAAAATGGACAAGAATATGTGCACGTGTGTACTGTGGTCCCTCGCTATGTGTGTGTGGTGTAGCAGTAACAAGTTTTAGAAGTTTAGTAATTTAAGTATTTATGTATTTTGTGGTTTATAGGTATTATTTAAAAAATCAAATAACAAAAAAATTATTTTTATTATTTTTTTCATTTTCAAGGTTATAACAATTGAAAATTTGATAATTTTTTATTTTTTTTCAAATGTTAATACAATATTTAATTATAATAATCATAAAAATTAAATATCATCTAAATTCATTATAAATAATTTTATTGATGTATATTATAATATTGAACATAAAATAGATTAATAAACTATTATTAATAAGATAGATATTAATTAATATATATTTGCAAAACCTAAAATGATTCAAAATCAAAGTAAAATATATTACTAAATAATAATTTTTTATTTTTAAATTTTTGATTCTTTTTATAAGCTTATAAATTTTTTTGATGAAGATAAATTATTTAAATTATATTTGTCTCATTCATAATTTTATTTTGTAATTAATATTTCAATATAAATAAACTAATAAATAATTATAATGAATATTAAAATTATAATAAATACAAATAAAAATGAGATTTATGATTAATTATTTAGGGTATACTTATTTAATGGTTTAAGTATTTATGAGTTTAAAAGTTTACTGATTTAAGTGTTTAGACATTTAGTAGTTTATATGTTTTATTTAAATAATGAAATAACAAAAAAATTATTTATCAAATTTTTTATCAATTTTGAAGGTTATAATCTTTATAAATATAATAATTTTTAAATTTTTTTCAAATGTGATTACCATATTTAGTTATAATAAACTTAATGATTATATATCATGTAAATTAAAAATAAATTATTTTATTGATAGGTATTAATAAACTAAATATAAATATAATATTGATCAAAAAATAAATTAATAATCTATTATTTATTGATAGATATTTATATATTATTTATAAATACTTAAACCTTTAAAGATGGTTTAAATGTTTAAGTATTTAAGGGTTTTGAGGTTTAAAAGTTTAATGATTTAATCGTTTAGGCATTAAGTAGTTTATAGGTTTTATATAAACAATAAAATAACAAAAAATTTATTTTTGTGATTTTATTTAATTTTCAAAGATGATAACCTTTAAAAATATAATAATTTTTAAATTATTTTCAAATGTAAATATAATATGAAGTTATAATAATCATTATATTTTATATATCATATAAATACAATATAAACAATTTTAATGATAAATATTCTAATAATGATCAAAAAATAAATTAAAGAATCTATTATTAATAAGATAGATATCAATTAAAATATAATTACAAAACCTAAAATGATTCAGAAGCAAAGTAAAATATATTACTTTATAATAATTTTTTATTTTAAATTTTTTTTATTTTAAAAATTTTATGTATATTTTTTTGATGAAAAATAATTTATATAAATTATATTTGTCTAACTCATAATTTATTCTGTAACTAATATATTTATAAAAATAAACAAATAAATATTTAAAATGAATATTTTATATTATAATGAAAAAAATGAGATTTATTTTTTATTATTTAGGATACCAGTTTAATTTAAATTAGATATTTTTCACTAATAATTTATTTTGTAATTAATATTTCTATAATAATAAACTGATAAATATTTAAAATAAAAATTTAAAATTATACTGAATAAAATTTAAATTGAGATTTATGATTTATTATTAATGTATACCAGTTTAATGGATTAAGTATTAAAGGTTTTTTCATTTAGGATTTTTGCGATTTATGTTTTTAGGCTTTTATTGGTTTATACGTTTTATTTAAAAAAATAAAATATCAATAAAATTTTCTATAATTTTTTCTGATTTTCATAGGTTATGACCTTTGAAAATATAATAATATTTAAAATTTTTTGAAATGTGAATACAATACTTAGTTATAAAAATATTAATAATTATATATCATATAAATTCAATATAACCAATTTTATTGATATATATTATAATAAAAATCAAAATTAAATATATAAACTATTGATATTAAAATAGATATTAATTAAAAAATAATTATAAAACCCAACTTGATTCAAAATTATAGTAAAATATATTTCTGGATAACAATTTTTAATTTTTAAATTTTTACTTCTTTTATAAGCATATATATTTTTTAAATTATATTTGTCGCACTCATAATTTATTTTGTAATAAATATTTCTATAAAAATAAAGTAATAAATAATTAAAATGAATATTTAAAATTATAATAAATAGAATTAAAAATTAGATTTATTAATTATTAAGTAGTATAAAGCGGTTTAATGGATTATGTATTTTGGCATTACGGGGTTTAGCAGTTTACTGATTTAACTGTGCATGCATTTAGTGGTTTATAGGTGTTATTTATAAAAAATTATCAAAAAAATTATTTTTTTTATTTTTTGATATTTTCAAAGGTTATAACCATTGAAAATATAATAATTTTAAAATTTTTTTCAAAAGTGAATACAATATTTAGTTATAATAATCATTATATTTATAAATCATATAAATTTAATATAAATTTTTAATGATAAATATAAATTTTAGAAGGTATTGATTTAAGTATTTAGGCATTTAGTGGTTAATAGGATTTATTTAAACAATGAAATAACAAAAAAAATTATTTTTGTTATTTTTTCACATTTTCAAAGGTTATAACATTTCAAAATATAATAATTACAAAATTTTTTTAATATGTGAATAAAATATGTAGTAATAATAATCATTATAATTATATATAATTTAAACTAATTATTAATAATTTTATTGATAGATATGATATCAATTATCAAAAAATAAATTAAAAAACTATTATTAATATGATAGATATAAATTAAAATATAATTATAAAACCTAAACTGATTCAAAATCAATGTGAAATTTATTACTATATAATAATTTTTTGTTTTTAAATTTTTACTTCTTTTTATAAGATTATTTTTTTTTATTAAAAGTAAATTATTAATATTATATTTGTGTGACTAATTATTTATTTTGTAATTAATATTTATGTAAAAATTAAACTAATAAATATTTAAAATTAATATTTAAAATTATAATGAATACAAATTAAAATGAGATTTAAGATTTATTATTGATGTATATGTAATTTATTTTTTGATAATCTGTATATATAAACACATATTTTTTCTTTTTTAATATTTTCATGTAAGTGCAGGAAAGGAAATATTAGGAGGCCGGGGATGTAGTAGTAGCACAATAATGAAGGTCTCGCTTACTGGACAATGGGTCAAAATTGGAGCAGAACCTGACCCGTCTCATGATCCAACCTACTCCGGTTAAATGAACCAAAATAAATTTTAATATAAAATGTTTTATAATTTTATTTTCGGGTGGTTGTTTTTGGATTCGTGGAACTGTTCATAGTCTCTCTCCCTTCTCTCTGTGTGATTTATCGAACTATTCTGTGTGTTGCATTCTGTAAGATAGTTTTGTTGATTTAATTTGTAACGCAAAAGCATTTTCTGGTGGATTTAGCTAGTCGTACTGAGCGACTAGCGAAGCACGTTATTTTCAGTATTTATTTCTCATTTTTTGATTCTATCATGGATGGTTGCTTAATTGGGATATATATATTGCTTGTTTTCTATTGTTTCTGTGTTTTTGTATCTCAATCTCAATGCCGTGGAAGCACAATTGCCCAACAATTATATATGGTATACCGGTTTAATGGATCGATTATTTAGGGGTTTTGTCTTTTAGGATTTTGGCAATTTATGTTTTTAGGCATTTAGTGGTATATAGGTTTTATTTATATAATAAAAATACAAAATTTTTTTTTGATTTATTTAGATTTTGAAAGGTTATAACCTTTGAAAATAAAATAATTTTTAAAATCTTTTGAAATGTGAATACCATGTATAATTATATTAATCTTATTAATTATATATCATATAAATTCAATATAAATAATTTAAATGATAGATATTATAATAATAATCAGAAATTAAATTAATAAACTATTATTAATAATATAAATATTAATTAAAATATATTTAAATAACAAAAATGATTCAAAATCAAATAAAAATATAGTACTAAATAATAATTTTTAATTATTAATTTTTTCCATCTTTTTATAAGCTTATATATATATTTATGATTAAGAATAAATTATATAAATAATATCTGTCTCACTCGAAATTTATTTTGTAATTAATTTTTCAAAAAAGTAAAATATAAATAATTAAAATGAATATTTAAAATTATAATAAATAGAAATAAAAATGAGATTTATTATTTATTAGGTAGTATATAGCTGTTATAAGGTTTATGTATTTAGGGGTTTCGGGTTTTATGAGCTACTAATTTAAGTAAGTAAACATTTAGTGGTCGATAGGTTTTATTTAAAAAAGAAATAACAAAAAATTTATTTTTTGTATTCTTTCTCATTTTTTAAGATTATAACCTTTGAAAATATAATAATTTTTAAATTTTTTTTGAAAAGTGAATACAATATTTATTTATAATAATCATAATAATTATATATCATATAAATTCAATATAAATAATGTTATTGATAGATATTCTAATAATTATCTAAAAATAAATAAAAAACTATTATGAATAAGATTGATATTACTTAAAATATAATATTAAAACCTAAAATGATTCAAAAGAAAAACAAAATATATCACTAAATAATAATTATTTGTTTTTAAATTTTTATGATTTTTATAACATTATCTATTTTTTGATGAAAAAGATTTTTAATAAATTATATTTTTAACTAATAATTTATTGTATAATTAATAAATATAAAAAAATAAAAAACTAAACAATCAAAATTAATTTTTTAAATTATAATGAAAACAAATAAAAATTAAATTTATTAAATATTATTTAGTGTATACCAGTTTAAAGGATTATCTATATAGGGGTATCAGGATTTTGTAGTTTAGTGATTTAAGTGTTTAGGCATTAATAATTTATAGGTTTTATTTAAATAATGAAATAATAAAAAAAATATTTTTTTTGTTTTTTCACATTTTCAAAGTTTATAATCTTTGAAAATATAATAATTTTAAATTTTTTTAAAAATGTGAATACAATATTTAGTAATAATAATCATTATAATTATATACTAATATAAACTAAATATAAACAATTTTATTGATAGATATGATATCAATTATCAATAAATAAATTAATATGCTATTATTAATATGATAGATATAAATTAAAATATAATTAAAAAACCTAAAATGATTCAAAAACAATATAAAATTTATAATTAAATAATAATTTTTGTTTTTTAGTTTTTACTTCTTTTTATAAGTTTATATATTTTTTTGATGAAAAATAAATTATTTAAATTATATTTGAATCACTCATAATTTATTTTGTAATTAATATTTCAATATATTATTTAAATTATATTTAAGGTTTACGAGTTTAAAGGTTTAAGTATTTAGGGGCTTCGGGGTTTAGGAGTTTAGAGATTTATGTGTTTAGGCATTTAATGGTTTATAAGTTTTATTTAAACAATGATATAACAAAAAATTTATTTTTGTTATTTTTTCTCATTTTTGAAGGTTATAACCTTTGAAAATATAACAATTTTTAAATTTTTTTATATGTGAATACAATATTTAGTTATGATAATCTAAATAATTATATATCATGTAAATTCAATATAAACAATTATATTGATAGATATTATATTCATGATCAGAAAATAAATTAATAAACAATTATTAATAATAAAGATTTTATTTAAAATAGATTTGCAAAACGTAAATTTATTCAAAATGAAAATAAAATATATTACTTAATAATAATTTATTTGATGTTTTGCTTCTTTTAATAAGTTTATATTTTTTTTATTAAAAGTAAATTATTTAAATTATATTTGTCTTCCTCATAATTTATTTTAATTTATAATTCTATAAAAATAAACTAATAAATAATTAAAATGAATATTTAAAACTATAATGAATACAAATAGAATAGAGATTTATTATTTATTGTTCAGGATATACTAGTTTAATGGTTTAAGTATTTAGGTGTTTTGGGGTTTAGTGATTAAAGTGTTTAGGCCTTTAGTGATTTATAGTTTTTATTTAAAGAATGAAAAAATAAAAAATTTAATTTTTTGATTTTTTTAATTTTTGAGGGTTATTACCTTTGAAATTATAATAATTTTTAATTTTATTTAAATGTGAATATAATATTTAGTAATAATAATCTTAATAATTATATATATTGTAAACTCAATATAAATAATTTTATTAATAGATTTTATGAAAATGATCAATAAAAAATTAATAAAGTATTATTAATAAGAATTATATAAATTAAAATTTAATTGCAAAATCAAAAATGATTAAAAATAAAAATAAAATATATTACTAAATAATAAATTTTTGTTTTTAAAATTTTGCTTCTTTTTATAAGTATATATTTTTTTCTTGATGAAAAATAAATTATTTAAATTAGATCTATCACACTAATAATTTATTTCGTAATTAATATTTCTATAAAAATAAACTGATATATAATTAAAATAAAAATTTAAAAATATAGTTAATAAAAATTAAATTGAGTTTTATGATTTTTTATTAATGTACACTAGTTTAATAGTTTACGTATTTAAAGGTTTTGTCGTTTAGGAGTTTAGCAATTTATGTTTTTAGGCATTTAGTGGGTTATAGGTTTTATTTAATCAATAAAATAACAAAAAAAAATTTGTAATTTTTTCGCATTTTCATAGGTTATAACCTTTGAAAATATAATAATATTTAAATTTTTTTGAAATGTGAATACAAAATTTAGGTATAATAATATTAGTAATTATATATGATATAAATTCAATATAAATAATTTTATTGATAGATATTATAATATTGATCAAATTTAAATTAATAAACTATTAATAAAAAGATTGAAATTAATTAAAAAATATTTACAAAACCCAAATTGATTCAAAATAAAGTAAAATATATTACTGGATAATAATTTTTAATTTTTTAATTTTTAATTCTCTTATAAGCATATATTTTTTTTGATTAAAAATAAATTAATTAAAATCTATAGGTCGCTATCATAATTTAATTTGTAATAAATATTTCTATAAAAATAAATAAATAAATAATTAAAATGAATATTTAAAATTATAATAAATAGAAATAAAAATTAGATTTATTAATTATTAAGTAGTATATAGCAGTTTAAAGGTTTATGTATTTAGGCAATATGAGGTTTAAAAGTTTGCTGATTTAATAGTGTATGCATTTAGTGGATTATAGGTTTTATTAAAAAAATAAAATAATAAAAAATTTATTTTTATTATTTTTTTATATTTTCAAAGGTTATGACCTTTGAAAATATAATAATTTTACAAATTTTTTTAAATGTTAATACAATATTTAGTTATAATAATCATTATATTTATATATCATATAAATTCAATATAAACAATTTTATTGATAAATATTCTAATAATGATCAAAAAATAAATTAATAACATACTATTAATAAGATAGATATCAATTAAAATATAATTACAAAACCTAAAATGATTCAGAAGAAAAGCAAAATATATTACTATATAATAATTTTTTGTTTTGAAATTTTTTTTTCTTTTAAAAAGTTTATCAATAATTTTTTGATGAAAAATAATTTATATATATTATATTTGTCTAACTCAATTTATTTTGTAATTAATATTTATATATAAATAAACAAATAAATAATTAAAATGAATATTTAAAATTATAATGAAAAAAAAATGAGATTTATTATTTATTATTTAGGGATACCGGTTTAATTTAAATTAGATCTGTCTCACTAATAATTTATTTTGTAATTAATATTTCTATAAAAATAAACAGATAAATAATTAAAATAAAAATTTAAAATTATACTGAATAAATAAAAAAAAAAGATTTATGAATTATTATTAATGTATACCAGTTTAATATTTTAAGTACCTATAGTTTTTTTCTTTTATGACTTTAGCATTTTATGTTTTTAGGCATTTATGGTTTATAGGTTTATTTAAACAATGAAATAACAAAAAAATTATTTTTGATATTTTTTCACATTTTCAAAGGGTATAACCTTTCAAAATGTAATAATTTTAAAATTTTTAAAAAATGTGAATACAATATTTAGTAATAATTATAATTATAATTATATATAATATAAACTAAATATAAACAATTATATTGATAGATATGATATCAATTATCAAAAAATAAATTAATATGTTATTATTAATATGATAGATATAAATAAAAATATTATTGGGAAACCTTAAAATATTCAAAATCCAAGTAAAATTTATTACTAAATAATAATTTTTTTTAGTTTTGCTTCTTTTTATAAGCTTATATTTTTTTTTGATGAAAAATAAATTATTTAAATTATATTTGTATCACTCATAATTTATTTTGTAATTATTATTATAATAAATTATTTAAATTATATTTAATGTTTTAGAGTTTAATGGTTTAAGTATTTAGGGGCTTTTGTGTTTAGGAGTTTAGAGGTTTAAGTGTTTAGGCATTTAGTGGTCTATATGTTTTATTTAAACAATGATATAACAAAAAATTTATTTTTATTATTTTTTTAATTTTTGAAGGTTATAACCTTTGAAAATATAATAATTTTGAAATTCTTTTCAAATGTAAATATAATAGTTTGTTAAAATAATCTTAATAATTATAAGTCATTTAAATTCAATATAAATAATTACATTGCTAGATATTATAATAATCATCAAAAAAAATTTAATAAACTATTATTAATAAGATAGATATTATTTAAAAGATATTTGCAAAATCTAAATTTATTCAAAATCAAAGTAAAATATATTACTTAATAATAATTTGTATAATTTTTTGCTTTTTTTATAACTTTATATTTTTGTTATTATATATAAATTATTTAAATTAATTTGTCTTACATATAATTTATTTTGTAATTTATAATTCTATAATAATAAACTAATAAATAATTAAAATAATTATTTAAAATTATAATGAATACCAATAAAATTGAGATTTATTATTTATTCTTCAGGATATTCCGATTTAATGGTTTAAGTATTTAGGTGTTTTTTGGTTTAGGAGTTAATGATTTAAGTGTTTAGACCTTTAGTGATTTATAGTTATTATCTAAAGAATTAAAAAACAAAAAATTTAATTTTTTGAATTTTTTTAATTTTTGAAGTTTGTAACCATTGAATATATAATAATTTTAAATTTTTTTAAATGTGAATATAATATTTAGTTATAATAATCTTAATAATTATATCTAATGTAAACTAAATATAAATAATTTTTTTAATAGATATTATAATAATGATCAATAAATAAATAAATTAATAAACTAGTATTAATAAGAATGATATAAATTAAAATATAATTGTAGAATCTAAAATGATTCAAAATCAAAATAAGATATATTACTAAATATTAATTTTTTATTTTAAAAATTTTGCCTCATTTTATAAGCATATATATTTTTTTGATGAAAAATAAATTATTTAAATTATATCTATCTCACTAATAATTTATTTTGTAATTAATATTTCTATAAAAATAAATTGATAAATAATTAAAATGAATATTTAAAATTATAATGAATACTAATAAAAAGAGATTTATTATTTATTATTTAGGCTATACCTATTTAATGGTTTAAGTTTTTCGTGGTTTTGGGGTTAAAGAGTTTATTGATTTATTTTATTAATATATATTATTAGAATGATCGAAAAATAAACTAATAAACAATTATTAATAATATAGATATTAATTAAAATATATTTGTAGAACCCAAAATAATTCAAAATCAAAGTAAATTATATTACTAAATAAAATTTTAAATTTTTGAAATTTTATTTTTTTTATAAGCTTATATTTTTTTTCATAAAAAATAATATATTAAAATTATATATGTCTCACTCATTATTTTTTTTGTAATTAATATTTCTATAAAAATAAACTAAAAAATAATTAAAATGAATATTTAAAATTATAATGAATACAAATAAAAATGAAATTTATTATTTATTATTTAGGTTATATAGTTTAATGGTTTAAGTATTTAGGGGTTTTTGGGGTTTAGGAGTCTAGAGATTTAAATGATTAGGAATTTAGTGGTTTATATGTTATATTTAAATAATAAAATAATAAAAAAATTATTTTTGTGATTTTTTATCATTTTTGAATGTTATAACTTTTGAAAATATAATAATTTTTATATTTTTTTCTAATGTAAATATAATATTTAATTATAATAATCGTAATAATTACAAGACATTTAAATTAAATATAAGTAATTTTATTGATAGTTATTATAAAATTGATCAAATAACAAATTAATAAACTATTCTTAATAAGATTGATAGCAATTAAAATATAATTACAAAACTTATATATAATGATTCAAAATCAAAGTAAAATATATTACTAACTAAGAATTTTTTGTTTTTAAATTTTTACATCTTTTTATATACTTATATTTTTTTTGATTAAAAATAAATTATTAAAAATACAGTTGTCTCGCTCATTATTTAATTTGTTATTAATATTTCTATAAAAAATAAACTAATAAATAATTAAAATGAATATTTAGAATTATAATGAATACAAATTAAAATGAGATTTATGATTTATTATATGTGTTATACAGGTTTATTGGTTTGATTATTTAGGAGTTTTGTCATTTAGGAGTTTAGCAATTTATGTGTTTAGGCATTTAGTGGTGTATATATGTTTTATTTATATAATAAAAATACTAAATTTTTTTTTGATTTTTTTTAGATTTTGAAAGGTTATAACCTTTGAAAATAAAATAATTTTTAAAATCTTTTGAAATGTGAATAACATGTATAATTATATTAATCTTACTAATTATATATCATCTAAATTCAATATAAATAATTTTATTGATAGATATTATAATAATGATCAAAAATTAAATTAATAAACAATTATTAATAATACAAATATTAATTAAAATATATTTACATAACACAAAATGATTCAAAATCAAATCAAAATATATTACTAAATAATAATATTTAATTTTTAAATTTATCCTTCTTTTTATAAGCTTATATTTTTTTTGATTAAAAATAAATTATTTAAATAATATTTGTCTTACTCGCAATTTATTTTGTAATTAATTTTTCTAAATAATTAAACTATAAATAATTAAAATGAATATTTAAAATTATAATAAATAGAAATAAAAATGAGATTTATTATTTATTAAGTAGTATATAGTTGTTAAAATGTTTATGTATTTAAGGGTTTTAGGGTTTATGAGCTTACTAATTTAAGTAAGTAAACATTTAATGTTATATAGGTTTTATTTAAAAAATAAATTAACTAAAAATTTATTTTTATTATTTTTTCTCATTTTTTAAGATTATAATCTTTGAAAATATAATAATTTTTAAATTTTTTTCAAAAGTGAATACAATATTTATTTATAATAATCATAATAATTATATATGATATAAATTAAATATAAACAATTTTATTGATAGATATTCTAATAATTATCAAAAAATAAATTAAAAATCTATTATGAATAAGATTGATATTACTTAAAATATAATATCAAAACCTAAAATGATTCAAAATCAAAGCAAAATATATTACTAAATAATAATTATTTGTTTTTAAATTTTTATTCTTTTAATAAGCTTATCAATTTTTTGATGAAAAATAATTTTTAAAAATTAAAACAAATAAAAATGAGATTTATTATTTGTTATTTAGGATATACCTGTTTAAAAAATTTATCTATTTAGGGTTTTCGAGATTTAGAAATTATTGATTTAAGTATTTAGGCATTGAATGGTTTATAGGTTTTATTCTAACAATGAAATAACAAAAAATTTATTTTTGATATTTTTTCAAATTTTCAAATGTCATAACATTTCAAAATATAATAATTTTACAATTTTTTAAAAATGTGAATACAATATTTAGTAATAAGAATTATTATAACTATATATAATATAAAATAAATATAAAAAATTTTATTGAAAAATATTATATCAATTATCAAAAAATAAATTAATATACTATTATTAATATGATAGATATAAATTAAAATATAATTAAAATACCTAAAATGATTAAAAATCAATGTAAATTTATTAATAAATAATAATTTTTTTTAGTTTTTGCATCATTTTATAAGCTTATATTTTTTTTTATCAAAAATATATTATTTAAATTATATTTGTCACTCATAATTTATTTTGTAATAATTATTCCTATAAATTATTTCAATTATATTTAAGGTTTATGAGTTTAAAGGTTTAGATATTTAGGGGCTTCGGGCTTTAGGAGTTTAGAAATTTATCTATTTAGGCATTTAATGGTTTATAAGTTTTATTTAAACAATTATATAACAAAAATTTTATTTTTGTTACTTTTTATCATTTTTGAAGGTTATAACATTTGAAAATATAACAATTTTTAAATTTTTTTTATATGTGAATACTATATTTAGTTATGATAAACTTAATAATTATATATCATGTAAATTCAAAATAAACAATTATATTGATAAATATTATATTAATCATCAAAAAATAAATTAATAAACTAATATTAAAAAAAAGATATTATTTAAAATATATTTGCAAAATGTAAATTTATTAAAAATCAAAAAATATATATTACTAAATAATAATTTTTTTGATGTTTTGCTTCTTTTTATAAGTTTATATTTTTTTGTTATTAAAATTAAATTATTTAAATTATATTTGTCTTCCTCATAATTTATTTTTAATTTATAATTCTATAAAAATAAACTAATAAATTATTAAAATGAATAATTAAAACTATAATGAATACAAATAAAATAGAGATTTATTATTTATTATTTGGGATATACTAGTTTAATGGTTTAAGTATTTAGGTGTTTTGGGGTTGAGTGATTTAAGTGTTTAGGCCTTTAGTGATTTATAGTTTTTATTTAAAGAATGAAAAAATAAAAAATTTAATTTTTTGATTTTTTTTTAATTTTCAAAGGTTATAACCTTTGAAAATATAATAATTTTTAATTTTTTTAAATGTGAATATAATATTTAGTTATAATATTCTTAATAATTATATATAATGTAAACTTAATATAAATAATTTTATTAATAGATATTATAATAATTATCAATAAATAATTAATAAACTATTATTAATAAGAATGATATAAATTAAAATATAATTGCAAAAACTAAAATGATTCAAAATCAAAATAAAATATATTACAAAATAATTAATTTTTGTTTTTAAAATCGTGCCTCTTTTTATAAGCATATATTTTTTTTGATAAAAAATAAATTATTTAAAATAGATCTGTCTTACTAATAATTTATTTTTTAATTAATATTTCTATAAAAATAAACTGATAAATAATTAAAATAAAAATTTAAAATTATACTTAATAAAAATTAAAATGAGATTTAAGATTTATTATTAATGGATACCGATTTAATTTTTTAAGTATTTAGAAGTTTTGTCGTTTAGGAGTTTAGCAATTTATGTTTTTAGGCTTTTAGTAGTTTATAGGTTTTATTTAAACAATAAAATAATAAAAAAGAAAATTGAAATTTTTTCTCATTTTCAAAGGTTATAACCCTTGAAATATAATAATATTTAAAATTTTTTGAAATGTGAATACATTATTTAGTTATAATAATTTTAATAATTATATTGCATATAAATTCTATATAAACAATTTTATTGATAGATATTATAATAATGATCAAAAATTAAATTAATAAACTATTAATAATAAGATAGATATTAATTAAAAAATATTAACAAAATCCAAATTGATTCAAAATTAAAGTAAAAAATATTATTGGATAATAATTTTTAATTTTTAAATTATTACTTCTCTTATAAGCGTATATATTTTTACTTTAAAAATAAATTATTTAAATTAAATTGGTCGCACTGATAATTTATTTTATATTAAATATTTCTATAAAAATAAACTAATAAATAATTAAAATTAATATTTAAAACTATAATAAAATATAAATTAAAATTAGATTTATTAATTATTATGTATTATATAATAGTTTAATGGTTTATGTATTTAGGTATTACGGAATTTAGGTGTTTACTAATTTAATTGCATTTGCATTTAGTGGTTTATAGGTTTTATTTAATAAATAAAATAACAAAACTTTTATTTTTATTATTTTTTGTTATTTTCAAAGGTTATAACCATTGAAAATATAATAATTTTTAAATTTTTTTCAAAAGCGAATTCAATATTTATTATAAAAATCATTATATTTATATATCATATAAATTCAATATAAATAATTTTAGTGATTAATATTCTAATAATGATCAAAAAATAAATTAATAATCTATCATTAATAAGATAGATATCAATTAAATTATAAAAACAAAACATAAAATGATTCATAAGCAAACCAAAATATATTACTATATAATAATTTTTTGTTTTGTAATTTTTTTTATTTTAAAAAGTGTCTATATTTTTATGATTAAAATTAATTTACATAAATTATATTTGTCTAACTCATAATTTATTTTTTAATTAATATTTATATAAAAATAGAGAAATAAATAATTAAAATGAATATTTAAAATTATAATAAAAAAATGAGATTTATTATTTATTATTTAGGGTATACCGGTTTAATTTAAATTATATCTGTCTCACTAATAATTTATTTTATAATTAATATTTCTAAAATAAACTGATAAATAAATAAAATAAAAATTTAAAATTATAATGAATAAAAATTAAAATGAGATTTATGATTTATTATTAATGTATGCCAATTTAATAGTTTAAGTATTTAGTCATTTTTTCGTATAGGTGTTTAGCAATTCATGTTTTTAGGCATTTAGTGGTTTATAGGTTTTATTTAAAAAATAAAATAACAAAAAAAAATTTAGAAATTTTTTGTCATTTTCAAAGGTTATAACCTTTGAAAATATAATAATATTTAAAATTTTTGGAAATGTGAATACATTATTTAGTTATAATAATTTTAATAATTATATATCATATAAATTCTATATAAATAATTTTATTGATAGATATTATAATAATGATCAAAAATTAAATTAATAAACTATTAATAATAAGAGAGATATTAATTAAAAAACCTTAACAAAATCCAAATTGATTCAAAATTAAAGTAAAAAATATTATTGGATAATAATTTTTAATTTTTAAATTTTTACTTCTTTTATAAGCGTATATATTTTTTTTATTAAATATAAATTATTTAAATTATATTTGTCGCACTCATAATTTATTTGTAATAAATATTTATATAAAAATAAACTAATAAATAATTAAAATGAATATTTAATTTTATAATAAATTGAAATAAAATTAGATTTCTTAATTATTAAGTAGTAAATAGCAGTTTAATGGTTTATGTATTTAGGCATTACGGGCTTTAGGAGTTTACTGATTTAACTGTGTATGCATTTAATGGTTTATACGTTTTATTTAAAAATTAAAATTACAAAATATTTATTTTTATTATTTTTTATATTCTAAAAGGTTATAACATAGGAAAATATAATAATTTTTATATTTTTTTCAAATGTGAATTCAATAATTAGTTATAATAATCATTATATTTATCTATCATATAAATTCAAAATAACAATTCTCTTTGCTAAATATTCTATTAAAGATCAAAAAATAAATAAATAATCTATTATTAATAAGATAGATATCAATTAAAATATAATTAAAAAACCTAAAATAATTCAAATGCAAAGCAAAATATATTATAATATAATAATTTTTTGTTTTGAATTTTTTTTTATTTTAAAAAGTTTATGTATATTTTTTGATTAAAAATAATTTATATAAATTATATTTGTCTAACTCATAATTTTTTTTGTAATTAATATTTATATAAAAATAATCAAATAAATAATTAATATGAATATTTAAAATTATAATGAAAAAAAATGAAATTTATTATTTATTATTTAGGGTATGCCAGTTTAATTTTAATCATATCTGTCTCACAAATAATTTATTTTGTAATTAATATTTCTATAAAAATAAACTGATAAATAATTAAAATAAAAATTTAAAATTATACTGAATAAAATAAAAATGAGATTTATGATTTATTATTAATGTATGTAAATTTAATAGTTTAAGTATTTAATTGTTTTGTCGTATAGGTGTTTAGCGATTCATGTTTTTAGGAATATAGTGGTTTATAGGTTTTATAAAAAAATAAAATAACAAAAAAAAATTTAGTAATTTTTTGTCATTTTCAAAGGTTATAACCTTTGTAAATATAAAAAATTTAAAATTTTTTGAAATTTGAATACATTATTTAGTTATAATAATTTTAATAATTATATAGCATATAAATTCTATATAAACAATTTTATTGATAGATATTATAATAATGATCAATAATTAAATAAATAAACTATTAATAATAAGATAGATATTAATTAAACAATATTTACAAAACCCAAATTGATTCAAAATTAAAGTAAAAAATATTATTGGATAATAATTTTAAAATTTAAATTTTTATTTCTTTTATAAGCGTATATATTTTTTTTATTAAAAATAAATTATTTAAATTATATTTGTCACACTCATAATATATTTTGTAATAAATATTTATATAAAAATAAACTAATAAATAATTAAAATTAATATTTAAAATTATAATAAATTGAAATAAAAATTAGATTTCTTAATTATTAAGTAGTAAATAGCAGTTTAATGGTTTATGTATTTAGGCATTAAGGGCATTAGGAGTTTACTGATTTAACTGTGTATGCATTTAGTGGTTTATAGGTTTTATTTAAAAAGTAAAATAACAAAATATTTATTTTTATTATTTTTTTATATTCTAAATGGTTATAACGTTTGAAAATTTATTAATTTTTACATTTTTTTCAAATGTGAATTCAATTTTAGTTATAATAATCTTAAGAATTATATATCATGTAAATTCAATATAAACAATTTTATAGATAAATATTCTAATAATGATCAAAAAATAAATTAATAATCTATTATTAATAAGATAGATATCAATTAAAATATAATTACAAAACCTTAAATGATTCAGAAGAAAAGCAATATATATTACTATATAATAATTTTTTGTTTTGAAATTTTTTTTCTTTTAAAAAGTTTATTTATAATTTTTTGATGAAAAATAATTGATATAAATTATATTTGTTTAACTCATAATTTATTTTGTAATTAATAATTATATAAAAATATACTAATAAATAATTAAAATGAATATTTAAAATTTAAATGAAAAAAAATGAGTTTTATTATTTATTATTTAGGGTATACCGGTTAAATTTAAATTAGATCTTTCAAACTAATAATTTATTTTGTAATTAATATTTTTATAAAATAAACTGATAAATAATTAAAATAAAAATTTAAAAGTAAACTGAATAAAAATTAAAATGAAATTTATGATTTATTATTAATGTATACCAGTTTAATTATTTAAGAATTTAGAGGTTTTATCATTTAGGAGTTTAGCGATTTATGTTTTTAGGCATTTAGTGGTTTATAGGGTTTATTTAAACAATAAAATAAAAAAAAATTGTAATTTTTTATCATTTTCATAGGTCATAACCTTTGAAAATATAATAATATTTAAAATATTTTGAAATGTGAATACAATATTTAGTTATAATAATTTTAATAATTATATATCATATAAATTCAATATAAACAATTTTATTGATAGATATGATAATAATGATCAAAAATTAAATTAATAAACTATTAATAATAAGATAGATATTAATTAAAAAATATTTACAAAACACAAATTGATTCAAAATTAAAGTAAAATATATTACTTAATAAAAATTATTAATTTTTAAATTTTTACTTATTATATAAGCGTAAATACTTTTATTGATTAAAAATAAATTATTTAAATTATATTTGTCCCACTTATAATTTATTTTGTAATAAATATTTCTTTAGAAATAAACTAATAAATAATTAAAATAAATATTTAAAATTATAATAAATAGAAAAAAAAATTAGATTTATTAATTATTCAGTAGTATATAGCAGTTTAATGGTTTATGTATTTAGGCATTACGAGGTTTAGGAGTTTACCGATTTAACTTTGTATGCATTTGGTGCTTATAGGTTTTATTTAAAAAATAAATCAACAAAAAATTTTATTTTTATTATTTTTTGATATTTTCAAATGTTATAACTTTTGAAAACATTATAATTTTTAAATTTTTTTCAAAAGTGAATTCAATATTTAGTTATAATAATCATTATATTTATATATCATATAAATTCAATATAAATAATTTTATTGATAAATATTCTAATAATGATCAAAAAATAAATTAATAATCTATTATTAAAAGTTTAGATATCAATTAAAATATAATTACATAACCTAAAATGATTCAGATGGAAAGCAAAATATATTACTATATAATAAATTTTTGTTTTGAAATTTTTTTTTATTTTTATAAGTTTATCTATATTTTTTGATGAAAAATAATTAATATAAATTATATTTGTCTAACTCATAATATATATTATAATTAATATTTAATAAAAATAAACGAATAAATAATTAAAATGAATATTTTAAATTATAATGAAAAAAATAATATTGAGATTTATTATGTATTATTTACGGTATACCAGTTTAAAAGGATTATTTATTTAGGGTTTTTGAGATTTCGGAGTTATTGACTTAAGTGTTTAGGCATTTTGTAGTTTATAGGATTTATTTAAACAATGAAATAACAACAAAGTTTTTTTGATATTTTCTCACATTTTCAAAGGTTATAACCTTTGAAAATATATTAATTTTAAATTTGTTTAAAAATGTGAATACAATATTTAGTAATAAGAACCATTATAATTATATATAATATAAACTAAATATAAACAATTTTATTGATAGATATGATATCAATTATCAAAAAAAAAATTAATATGCTATTATTAATATGATATATATAAATTAAAATATAATTGCAAAACCTAAAATTATTAAAAATGAAAGTAAAATTTATTACCAAATAATAATTTTTTTTAGTATTTGCTTCTTTTTATAAGCTTATATTTTTTTTGAAGTAATATAAATTATTAAAATTATATTTAATGTTTACGAGTTTAAAGTTTTAAGTATTTAGGGTCTTTTGTATTTAAGAATTTATAGATTTAAGTATTTAGGCATTTAGTGGTCTATAAGTTTTATATAAACAATGATATAACAAAAATTTTATTTATATTTTTTTTTTCTAATTTTTGAAGACCTTTTAAAATATAAAAATTTCTAAATTATTTTCAAATGTAAATAATAGTTTTAGTTATAATTCTCTTAAAAAATATAAGTCATTTAAATTCAATATAAATAATCACATTGCAAAATATTATAATAAAGATCAATAAATTATTTAATAAACTATTATTAATAAGATAGATATTATTTAAAATATATTTGCAAAATCTAAATTTATTCAAAATAAAGTATATATTACTAAATAATAATTTTTTTAATATTTTTCTTTTTTTATAAGTTTATATTTTTGATATTAAAAATAAATTATTTATATTATATTTGTCTTCTTCATAATTTATTTTGTAATTTATAATTCAATAAAAATAAACTAATAAATAATTAAAATAAATATTTAAAATTATAATGAATACAAAAAAAATTGAGATTTATTATTTATTATTCAGAATATACAGGTTTAATGGTTTAAGTATTTAGGTGTTTTGGGGTTTAGTCATTTAAGTGTTTATGCCTTAAGTGATTTTATTTAATTTTTGAACGTTACAACCTTTGAAAATATAATAATTTTTAATTTTTTTTAAAATGTTAATATAATATTTAGTTATAATAATCTTGATAATTATATATAATGTAAAATCATTATAAATAATTTTATTAATAGATATTATAATATGATCAATAAAGAAATTAATAAACTGTTATTAATTAGAATGATATAAATTTAAATATAATGCAAAATCTAAAATTATTCAAAATTAAAATTAAAATAAATTACTAAATAATAATATTTTGTTTTAAAAATGTTGCCTCTTTTTATGATCTTATATTTTTTTGATGAAAAATAAATTATTTAAATTATATCCGTCTCACTAATAATTTATTTTGTAATTAATATTTCAATAAAAATAAACTGATAAATAATTTAAATGAATATTTAAAATTTTAATGAATACTAATAAAAAAGAGATTTATTATTTATTATTTAGAGTATACTAATTTAAAGGCTTATGTATTTATGGGCTTCTGGGTTTAGGTGTTTAGTCATTAAGAATTTAGGTATTTTGTGGTTTATAGATTTTATTTAAAAATTCTAATAACAAAAAATTTATTTTTTTTATTTTTTCTTATTTTCAAAAGTTATAACCTTTGAAAACTTAATAATTTTTAAATTTTTTTAAAATGTGAAAATATTATTTTGTTATAATAATCTAAATAATTATATATTATGTAAATTCAATATAAAAAAAGTTTTTTATAGATATTAAGATGACAAAAATAAAATAAATTAATAAACTATTATTAATAAGTTAGAAATTAAATAAAATTTATTTGCAAAACCTAAAATGATTCAAAATCAAAGTAAAATATATTAATAAGATATATATTAAATAAAACTATTATTAATAAGATAAAATATATAGGTTCTAAAAGATTATATATTTAGGAGTTTTGGGATTTAAGAATTTTGTGATTTAAGTGTTCAGGCATTTAGTAGTTTATAGGTTTTATTTAAAATATACAATAACAAAAATTTTTTTTCGTTATTTGTTCTCATTTTTGAAGGATATAACCTTTGAAACTATAACAATTTTTAAATTTTTTTAAATGTGAATACTATATTTAGTTATGATAATCTTAATAATTATATATCATGTAAATTCAATATAAACAATTATATTGATATATATTATAATAAAGATCGTACAAAAGATTAATTAACAATTATTAATATGATAAATATTGTTTAAAATATATTTACAAAACCTAAAATGATTCAAAATCAAAGTGAAATATTTTACTAAATATTAATTTTTAATTTTTAATTTTTGTATCCATTTATAAGCTTATATATATTTTGATAAAAAATAAATTATTTAAATTATATTTGTCTGACTATTAATTTATTTTTTAATTTATATTTCTATAAAAATAAACTTATAAATAATTAAAAAGTATATATAAAATTATAATGAATACTATTAAAAATGAGATTTATGATTTATTATTTAGGGTATACCAATTTAATGCTTTAAGTTTATTGTGGTTTTGGGGATAATGAGTTTATTGATTTATATGTTTACACATTTAGGTGTTTATAGGTTTTATTTAATCAATGAAATAACAAAAAATTAATTTTTATGAATTTTCGTGATTTTCAAAGGTTATAACCTTTGAAAATATAATAATTTTTAAATAGTTCTAAAATATGAATACAATACTTAGTTATAATAATCTTAATAATTATATTTGATGTAAATTCAACAAAAAAAATTTTATTAATATATATTATTTTGATGATCAAAAAATAAATTAATAAACTATTATTAATAAGATAGATATTAATTAAAATATATTTTCAGAACCCATAATAATTCAAAATCAAAGTAAATTATATTACTAAATAAAATTTTAAGTTTTTGAAATTTTGTTTATTTTTATAAGCTTATATTTTTTTTCATAAAAAATAATTTATTTAAATTATATGTCTCACTCATTATTTATTTTGAAATTATTATTTCTATAAAATAAACTAAAAAATAATTAAAATGAATATTTAAAAATATAATGGAATACAAATAAAAATAAAATTTATTATTTATTATTTAGGTTATATAGGTTTAATTGTTTAAGTATCTAGGCAGTTTTGGGGTTTAGGAGTCTAGAGATTTAAATGTTTAGACATTTAGTGCTTTATAAGTTTTATTTAAATAAAAATATAATTAAAAAATTATTTTTGTGATTTTTTTATCATTTTTGAAGGTTATAACCTTTGAAAATATAATAATTTTTAAATTTTTTTTAAAAATTAAATATAATATTTAGTTATAATAAACTTAATAATTATAAGACATTAAAATTCAATATAATTTATTTTATTGTTAGATATTATAAAATTGATCAAATAATAAATTAATAAACTATTCTTAATAAGATTGAGAACAATTAAAATATAATTACAAAACCTATATATAATGATTCAAAATCAAAGTAAAATATATTAATAAATAATAATTTTTTGACTTTAAATTTTTACTTCTTTTTATATGCTTATATTTTTTTTGATTAAAAATAAATTATTAAAATTATAGTTGTGTCGCTCATTATTTATTTTGTAATTAATATTTCTATAAAAAATAAACTAATAAATAATTAAAATGAACATTTAAAATTATAATGATTACAAATTAAAATGAGATTTATGATTTATTATATGTGGTATACCAGTTTAAGGGTTTCATTATTTAGGAGTTTTGTCGTTTTGGAGTTTATCAATTTATGTTTCTAGGCATTTAGTGGTTTATAGGTTTTATTTATATAATAAAAATAAAAATTTTTTTTTTAGATTTTTTCTAATTTTCAAAGGTAATAACCTTTAAATATAAAATAATTTTTAAAATTTTTTGAAATGTGAATACGATGCATAATTATATTAATCTTACTAATTATATATCATATAAATTCAATATAAACAATTTTAATTATAGATATTATAATAATGATCAAAAATTAAATTAATATACTTTTATTAATAAAATAAATATTAATTAAAATATATTTACATAACACAAAATGATTCAAAATCAAATCAAAATATATTACTAAATAATAATATTTAATTTTTTAATTTGTCCATCTTTTTATAAGCTTATATTTTTTTTGATTAAAAATAAATTATTTAAATAATATTTGTCTTACTCGAAATTTATCTTGTAATTAATTTTTCTAAATAATTAAACTATAAATAATTAAAATGAATATTTAAAATTATAATAAATAGAAATAAAAATGAGATTTATTATTTATTAAGTAGTATATAGATGTTAAAATTTTTATGTATTAAGGGGTTTCGGGGATTATGAGCTTACTAATTTAAGTAAGTAAGCATTTAATGGTCTATAGGTTTTATTTAAAAAATAAAATAACTAAAAATTTATTTTTATTATTTTTTCTCATTTTTTAAGATTATAATCTTTGAAGATATAATAATTTTTTAATTTTTTTCAAAAGTGAATACAATAATTATTTATAATAATCATAATAATTATATATCATATAAATTAAATATAAACAATTTTATTGATAGATATTCTAATAATTATCAAAAAATAAATTAAAAATCATTATGAATATGATTGATATTACTTAAAATATAATATCAAAACCTAAAATGATTCTAAATCAAAGCAAAATATATTACTAAATAATAATTATTTGTTATTAAATTTTTATTCTTTTTATAAGCTTATCAATTTTTTTGATTAAATTTCTATTCTTTTTAACTCATAATTTATTTAATAATTAATACATATATAAAAATAAAAAACTAAACAATCAAAATGAATTTTTTAAATTATAATGAAAACAATTAAAAATGAAATTTATTAATTATTATTTAGGGTATACTGATTTAAAGGATTATCTATATAGAGGTATCAGAATTTTTTAGTTTAGTTATTTAAATGCTTAGGCATTTAGTGGTGTATAGGTTTTATTTATACAATAGAATAAATTCAATATAATAATTTTTTTATTTAAAGAAAAATATTTTTTTTTATTTTTTCACATTTTCAAAGGTTATAACCTTTGAAAATATAATAATTTTAAAATTTTTTTCAAAAGTGAATACAATATTTAGTTATAATAATCATTATATTTATATATCATATAAATTCAATATAACCATTTTTATTGGTAGATATTCTAATAATGATGAAAAAAAAACTTAATTATCAATTATTAATAAGATAGATGTCAATTAAAATATAATTACAAAACCTAAAATAATTCACAAGCAAAGCAAAATATATTACAATATAATAATTTTTTGTTTTGAAATTTTTTTTTAAAAAAAGTTTATCTATAATTTTATGATGAAAATAATTTACATAAATTATATTTGTGTAACCCAAATTATTTTGTAATTAATATTTATATAGAAATAAACAAATAAATAATTAAAAATGAATATTTAAAATTATAACTAAAAAATAATGAAATTTATTATTTATTATTTAGGGTATACCGGAATAATTTAACTTAGATCTGTCTTACTAATAATTTATTTTTTAATTAATATTTCTATAAAAATAAACTGAAAATTAATTAAAATAAAAATTTAAAATTATAATGTATAAAAATTAAAATGATATTTATGATTTATTATTAATGTACACTAGTTTAATGGTTTAAGTATTTTGAGGTTTTGTCTTTTAAGAGTTTAGCGATTATGGTTTTTAGGCATTTAGTGGTTTATTGGTTTTATTTAATCAATAAATAACAAAAAAAAATTGTAATTTTTTTCATTTTCATAGGTTATAACC
>JAREIK010004929.1:0-28951 GCA_029783825.1 Sapria himalayana
ATATATGTGTCTATCTATCTATCTATCTATCTATCTATCTATATATCTTTTTATCTTTTTATCTATTTATCTATCAATCAATCAATCTATCTATCTCTCTAACTATCTTTTATTCTTTATATCAATCTATCTATCTATCTATTTGTCTATCTCTTTATCTGATATAAGTCTATATATAAATCTTTCTATCAATCTATTTTCTATCTGCCTCTCTACCGATCTGCCTATCTATCTATCTATCTATCTATCTGTCTATTTATCAAATTATATATTTATTTTTCTATCTATTAATCTATCAATCTGTCAATATGTAAATTTGTCAATCTGTCTATATATTTATTTGACTATATGTCTAAATGTCTTTCTGTTTCTCTATAAATTTGCCTTTCTATCAATATATGTCTATGTGCCTATTTGTCTTTTCTTTTTTTTTTTCTATCTTTCTTTTGTCAATCAGTCTATCTTTCTATTTATCTATCGATGTGTCTATCTGTCTATCTATCTACTTATCTGTATATTTGTCAATTTGTGTATCTTTCTATCTATCTATCTAGCTAGCTATCTTTCTATCTATATATATTACTATCTATCTTTCTATCTATATATCTATCTATATATCTATCTATATATCTATCTACTTTTCTATCAATATATTGGCAATTTGTTTATCTATCTATCTATCTATCAAAAGATCTGTCTTTGTATCTATCTACTTGTCTATCTATATTTCTGTCTATTGTCTATTATCTATATGTCTATTAATCGATCTATGTGGCTATATTTTTATAGTCTATCTATTTATCTATCTATCTGCCTATATAGCTATATATTTATCTATCTATCTATCTATCTATTTATCTGCATGTTTATCAATCAATCAATCTATATATCTATCTTTTTTCTTTCTTTCTTTCTCTCTATCAACCTATCTATAATTTAATCAATTAATATGTCTATTTATATATCTTTCTATCTATCTATTTATCAATATATTTCTATACTTATCAATCTGTTTGTCTGTAGGTCAATCTATCTTTCTATATATCTATCTTTCTTTATTTCTATCTATCTATCAATATATATATATATAATATATATATATTATATATAATATTATATATATATATTATTATCTATATTATATATTTTCTATCTATTATCTATCTATGTATCTATCTGACTTTCTATCTATCTATCTAACTTAAAATCTATCTATCTTTTGACTATCTATGTATCTATCTATTAATTTATCTATATATCTATCAATCTATTTATCAATCAATATATCTGTCTATCTATTTATCTATTTGTCTATTTATCTATTTATCTATATATCTATGTTTCGATATATATATATATATATATGTATGTATATATCTATCTATCTATCTAAATATATATTTGATTGCATGTAAGTCTATCTATCTATCTATTTATCTTTCTATCTCTCTATCTATCTATGTGCCTATCTATCTATCTATTTATCCAAATGTCTCTATCTATTTGTCAATCTATCTATCTATCAAGATATCTATATAGCTATCTATCTATTAATCTATATATCTGTTTATATATTTATATGTCTATCTTTCTTTCTATCTATATATTACTATGTTTATGTATAAAAGCATATATAAATATTAATGTCTAACTATATATCTATATATCTATCTATTTGTTTGTCTATCTATCAATATAACTACATGTCTATCTCTCTATCTATCTATTTATCTCTTTATCTACTATATATATATATATATATATATATATATATATATATATATATATATATATATATATATATATATATATATATATATATTATATCTATCCATCTATCTACCTATATATTTTCTATCTACATTTCTAACTTTTTATTTGTCTATGTATCAATCTACATGTATATCTATCTATCTATCTGTATTTGTTTATATCATTCTATCTATTTCTATTTATCTATTATTCTATTTATCATTTTCTTTAACTATATATATATATATATATTTATCTATTTATGTCTCTATCTATCTATATATATTTCTATCTATCTTTTTATATATCAATCAATTATTTGATCTATCTGTCAATCTATCAATCTATCTATTTATCTATCTATCTATCTATCTATCTATCTATGTATCTTTCTTTCTATCTTTCTATTCGTCTATCTATCTATTTATGTTTCTGTCTACCTATCTATCTATCTCTATACAATTTTCATCTATGTATTTATTTATCAATTTTTTATCTTTATTTATTTATAGATATATTTATATATATATATATATATATATATATATATATATAGATAATATATATATATTTAATCTATCTAATTATTTGTCTTTCTTTTTGCTGACAATCTATCTATCTATATGTCTACTTATTCATATTTCTAATCTAATTTTATCATCATCCACCTATCTATCTATCTTTCTGTATATAGTCTATATATCTACTATCTATCTATATATCTCTATTACTATTTATCAATATATCTATTTATCTATTATCTAGTCTATAAAATCTATCTATCTAATTATGTTTCCTATCTACTTAATTATCTATCTGTGTAAGCTGGTGTATTTGTATTTTTAATCTATCTATCTTCTATATATCAAATCAATCAATCTATCTATTATCTGATTCTTATGTCCTATCTATCTAACTGGTATCTATGTATCTATCTATCTTTATTTATTTATTACCTATCTACTACCTCTACCTCTCTATCTATCTAAACCATTTATCCATATATCTTTCTTTCTATCAGTCTATGTGTCAATCTATCTACTTATCTATCTATCTAATTATCTAGGCTATCTTTCTTTCAATTAGTCTATCATTTTATTTATTTATCTTTCTATTTGTCTGTTTGTCTATCTAGTTATCTGACTATCTATCTATTTGACTATCAATCTATATGATTATTGTTATATTTGTCTATTTGTTTATATGTCTATCAGTCTATTTTCAATTTGTCTATCTATCTATCCAATCTTTAGTCTGAAATTCATTCGATCTATCTGTATATTTTTTGAATCTATCTATCTATATGTCGATATGTCTATCTATCTATTTGTCTATCTACTTATATGTATATCGATGTATCTATTTATCTATCTGTCTATCTATCTATCTATCTATCTGTTGTTTATTTGGTCTATCTGTCTATCTATCTTTATATCTATTTGTTAATTAGTTTATTTTTATATCTATCTTTTTTTCTATATGTTTATTTATCTAAATTTCGATCATTCTATAATTCTATCTCTTTATCTATCTATTTTTTAATTAGTTTATTTTTCTATTTATAATTCTATCTATATGTTTATTTATTTATCCTTTCTATCTTCTATCATTCTATTGGTATATCTATTTATTTATCTATCTAACTAGTTGCCTATATAGATATATATCATTCTATCTATTTTTCTATCTATATATCTATCTGTCTATATATCTTTCTATCAATGTTTTTACCTATTTATCTGTCTATCTATCTATCTATCTTAGTCTAATAGTCTATTTGTATTTCTGTCAATTATCTATCTATTTGTTTAATTATCTATTTGTCTATCTTTCTATCTATTTATCTATTTATCTATCTATTTGTCTACTTGTCTGCCTATCTACTTATATCCCTTTATGTCTGTCTACTTGTCTACCTATCAACTTGTCTATTGATCTTCCTTTCTACTTTTCAACCCCTATCTATCTATCTACTTGTCTACCTATTTTTTTGTATAACTATATACATATCTCCCTATCTCCTAATCTACCTATCAATCTATATAAGTGTCTAAGTGTCTATCTACCTATACCTCTATTTATATACTTTCAATTTGTCTATCTTTCTATCTATATTCTATCTATCTATATATCTGTATATCTATCTATCTATCTGATTATCTATCTATCTTTCTATCGATCTATTTGTCTATATATGTATTTTTTTATCTGTATATTTGTATATCTGTCTATCTATCTATATGTCTATATTTCTTTCTGTGTATATGTATATATATTCATCTATATTTTAATATATCTATCTATCTGTCTATGAGTCTATCTGCATATCATTCTATCTCTCTATCAGCCTATCTATCTTTATATATATATATATATATATATATTCTATATATAATTATATTTCTATATATCTATATATCTGTCTACCTATCTATATGTCAATTTATCAATCTATCATTCTGTCAAAATATTAATCTATCTAACTATCGATCTATATGATGGATCTATCTATCTATTTGTCTAATTGTCTATCTATCTGACTATCTGTCAATGTATCAATTTTTCTATCTATTTATCAGTCTATTGGTCTATCCATCTATCCATCCGTCTGTCTATCTATCTATATGTTTGTCTATCTATCTATTTATTTGTCTATCTATATATATGTCTATCTATCTATTTGTCTATCTATCTAGATGTCTATCTATCTAACTGGCTATTAATCTATCTATCTTTCTATCTATATTATACCTGTCTATCAGTCAATCTATCTACCAGTCTACCTGTCTACATGTCTACCTATCAACCTGTCCACATATATACGTGTCTACCCATCTACCTATCTACCTTACTATCTATGTACCTGTCTACCTATCTACCCATTTACCAACCTATATGTGTAACTGTCAACTTGTCTACCTGTATATCTATCTACCTATATACCTATCTACTTGTCTATTAGTCAAGTTATCGACATGTCTACCAGTCTACCTATCTATGTGTATACCTTTCTACCTGTCTACTTTTCTACATTTCTACCGGTCTACCTATATATTAGAATAACCATCAGCCTATCAACCTGTCTACTTGTCTACCTCTCTACATGTCTACCTATCTACCTATATACATGTCTATCTCTCTACCTATCTATCTATTCATCTAATCTATCTGTCTGTCTATCTATTTATATGTATATCTTTCTAATTATAATATCTATCTTTTTGTCTATTTTTATATCTATCAATCTGTTTGTCTGTCTGTCTATCAATATATCAAAAAATCAATAAATAAATCAATCTAACTATCTTGTTATCTTTATATCTATCTATCTATCTATTTGTTTATCTATCAATCAGTTTATCTGTCTACCTATTTATTTATTTATCTATTTTTGAATATATCTATCTATATATTTCTTATCTTCATATCTTTCAATTTGTCATCTTTCTATCTCTAAATCTATCTATTAACTATCCATCAATTTGTCAATATATCTATCTGTCTATTTATCTATATGTTTATATATCAATCTTTCTCTATTCTATTTATTTATCTATCAATTTATCTATTTATCTCTTTCTATATCTATCTTTCAATCTATCTATCTGTCTATCTTTCTATATATCTATCTGTCTATATATCTATCTTCTATCTATCTATCATTCTATCTATCTATTAGTCAATCTGTCTATTTGTCAATCTGTCAATCAATCAATCAATCAATCTTCTAACTATATATATATTTGTATATATGTTTACCTATCTACCTGTCTATCTATTTACCTATCTAGATATCAACCTTTTACCTCTACAAGCAAGATGTATCCATTATGAAGCATCCCTAGTATCCATTTATATATGTAATTATATATATACATGTATGTATGTATCCATACATGTATATATGTATGTATCCATTATGTATCCATGTATGTATGTATCCATACATACATATGTATGTATCTATCCACACATATATAACAAATAGATAGATATTCTTTTTCTCTTCCCTCTACAAGTATTTATATAAAGTAGAGTGTAAATATCCATTATGAAGCATGAACATCAAAGAGCTAGATATTATGTGATAAGCATAAAAAAAGGAATAAACACCTTAACTAGGGCTGCAAAAATCATCCTTGTTTGTTCAAAATTGCGTCGAACCTGCAAACACAAGGCACAAAAAATTTGCAACTAGATTTTACAGGATGAAAGTTCAATACATACATACATACATACATGGATACATACATACACATATATGACCTCATTCTTTTTCTCTTCACTCTACAAGTATTTACATAACGTAGAGTGTAAACATCCATTATGTAGCATGAACATCAAACATATAGATTTCTGTCATAAGCATAACAAAAAAAACAAACACCTTAACCAAGGCTGCAAAAATCATCTTTGTTTGTTCGAAATTGTGTTGAAATTAGAAACACAAAGCACAAGATATTTGCAATTGGATTTTACAGGATCAAAGTTCAATAGATACATTCATGGACACACAACACACACACACACAGACATATAAAAGAACAACCTAAAACAAATGATTAAATTTTAACATAAGAATGATTGAAATTGCATTGTCATTAAAAAAGCATACTCAAAACTAGATGGAAGACACAGCCTAAAAAATTAATTAGTGAGGTCTTGAGTTTGAATATCACTTTAAATCAAGAGAAAAATGGACCTACCCGAACTTACCTAGAGTGAGAATATTAATGAAAGCACATCATTATCATACTCTTAAAATATCTAGGAGTACTAAATTATTAAAATATTACAATTAGATATTTGTTTATTCTTTGACCAATTTTAAATTCTAAAAGAATATTAATACTAGATGTTTTATAAATTATTTTATAATTCTCAAAATAAAAAAAGGCTTAAATGAAAAATACTTAATATAATTTTCACTCCTAAAATTAAGAACTACAAAAAAAGCAGTATTCACTAATTAACATCTTGAGAGAAATAACCAAAATCATTATTCCTCCAAAAAAATTTAATATAATAAACAAACTTTAATAAAAATATGATATAAAAATAACATGCTATAATATTCCAAAATTTTTTTGGAAAACATGGTGATGTCATTTTGATTTATTATTTTCAAACAAAATATTTTATTGAAATTTGATGTGTGCGTATTTAATATTCCATCAATCATTTGTCTTAAAAACATGATGACATAAAAAAATTAAAAAAAAATTTTTTAAAATTAAAGAGTCCAATTAATCATGTAATTTTAAAATGTTTGTCTCTCTTCTAAATATATAACCCAACCAAATGTTTTTTTCACTTAACTACATTATATTATCATGTAGTATGAACATGAGATAGTCAATAAATTATCTCTTAGTTTTTAAAATTTTAATTTCATTTGAGGTTGTACCTAGTATACAAGACTATCACTTAGTGCAATATTTATGAGATATTGATATCTCAATAATTATCCTTCAAAATTTAATAAAAGCTATGTCTAATAAATCTCAAAACCAATACTTATTGTCCTTTGATAAAGATACTTGTCATCACATCAAGACAATGATTTCTAATATACACATACAAAATAAGAACTTCTAAAGTAATCATGATCCACTATACATGACATTTAAATTTCACCAAGAGAGAGAGATAGAAATAAGCATTACACGACTTGATGATCCCAATCCGAAGATGTAAATACTAAATGGATACATTCATAATCTATTTTAAATGAGTTTTCTATCATATCAGTTGATCCAGTTTAGAATAATGAGTTGGACATTCCAATTACATTATAGACAAATATATATAATAAAGAGGAACCCAAGAAAAAGATTGATCGACAAGACTAGATTGGTAATGAATGATTTTAAATAGCCTTATGATATATATTTTATATGATTAATATTATTCGATATAACATGACCACTAATTAGTTATTACTTTCTATTTATCATCACATATATAAAATATATATTAGCTCGATATAAAGAATACATTGGTTTATAATAATTTATATAAAAATATGTAGATAGTAGTCATTAGAATTCATTGTTCCTAGAAGCAGAGAGCACATATATGATATATAGAATATGAAAAGAAATTTATGACCTAAAGCAGTCTTTCAAGACATGATTTTATAATGTTACTTAATATTTACTATATTTTGTCATAAAAATACGTCAAATTTATCTATTTTTTAAGTTGATCAAGATGTTAGTATGTGAAACTAATTCTATTCGATGATAATGATCTAATTACATGAGATAATCAGTTTGATATATCTAAACTAAAATCTATAAACCAAGTTGCAGATATTATTTAAAATATTTAAGATTTTTTAGTGGTGAGAAGTATGACAACTCTTTCACAGAAAAGATAAATTTTATATATTTTATCTGATAAGAAATATCATGATGTACATCACTGGCTTACTACTTGATATAAATATAGACTTATCTAGATAAGTTGGTCCCTCAATTGACTCAACTACATATAGAATAATCATAAAAAACTAAATTTTCTAATAATAATTATGTCTGATATTACCTATGATGGTAGTATATTTAGTTATTTTTAAAATTTACATAAACATATTCATATGAAAACAATACTTAAAATTATGAGGTATATGAAAAAAAATTCAAGAAATGTGATTATAATTAAAGATTATGAACATTATTCGATAGATACATATTCATATTCTAGTTGGACTTCTACGATCACAAAGCAAAAAATTGACATATGTTTTTATTTTTATTTTGGTGTAAATAACTTTATCATATGTAAAAATAAAAGATAAATAATTATTTCGAGATGCAGTATATAAAAAAAATACAAAGATATGACATCAGAAACTTATAAATTTCAATGGATCAAATACTTTTTGAATGAGCTTTATCTTCTAGTTTAGAGATTGATGATATTTCAATATGATGGCTAGATAGCCAAACACATTGCAGTCAACTCAATGTTCTTTGAGTGGAAAAAGCATATTAAGATTAATAATCATTTCATTCAAAATAAAATTTAGGATATTTTGATCACTACAACCTACATACCTATCAATGAGCTGAGTAAGAACATCTTCATGTAGGCTATTAGAGGACCATAATTTTTCGTCCACTCTTCCAAGCTAGGAATATGTGATATGCATGCATTCACTTTAGAATGGTGTTCAATTTTTAGTTTATTATTTTTTTATTTGATTTTTATTGTTTGGGAAATAACGACTTGTTAACTTCCCCAAACCATATACATGAGATTATATATATCCAAAATACTATATTTCATTTTTATTAAAATTATTTTTATTTTTTTCAAAGATTCTCAACTCTCTCTCTCTCTCTCTCTCTACTCTATGGAAAACCAAAATAATACTTATTTACACTTGATTAAATAAGTATTGAAAAAATATATTAATAAAATTATTTTCATTGAGTATTTATCAATTTAGAAAATATTCACAAAATAATTTTTTTGGTAGTTGGTTTGGTGTTTACAAAAAAGAAAAAAAATATTTCCACATAATATTGATATCAATATAGATATATATATATTAAAGTATAACATATATGTTTTATATGTGGGATGTAAAGTAAATTTGTTACATCTATAAATTACATTAAGATTCAATGTTAAGTTGATATTTTCTTGTCATGGTTATAAATGAGCTGACAAGCCAACTATGAAAATATTTTTTTTCATATTTTCTTAATAATATTTTCTTAATAATATGGTTAATAATATGGTTATAGATATATACATTAAGATACATTGATATATGCTATATATAGATAATATTTTCTTAATAATTGAAAATAGAAAAAATTTAAATTGAAAATTAGATAGATAGCAAATGTTTAAAAGTAAAAAATTTAAAAATAAAATATTTAATTTGTAACTTTGATTTTAAATTGAAAAAATCAATTTTTCAAAATATAATTATTTTCGAAATTTATGATTTATAATTCAAAAGAAATACAATTTTTTTAAAAAAATATTAACTAAAAAATTAAAACAATTGACCCAAATAAAGTATAATAGAAAAATATATGTTAGATTAAAAAAATAAATAATATTAAAAAAATAATTAATTACTCAAGTTATGATTCATAATGTTTACTTTTTATAAAAAAAATATAAATAGGATGGTTATAATAGATAAGTGTTTAAAAAGATGAATGTGTAACTTATTAATCTCTTCTAAGAGATGCAAACTATAATAGAAAAAAATATTCTTTGATAACTTATTAATCTCAACACTACATTCCTAATCTGAATAGAAAGAGTTGATCAATAAGATAAATTTCTTACTTACCAAAAGAAGTTTTTCAAATGATTGCAAATTATTTTTCCTCCATTGCATCTGAACACATCATGAGAAGCAACTTACAAGACTATGAAAGTTGCTTGTAAAACTTCTATTGCATCATAAAAGACTACTAGATGACCATACATGTCTTGTATGGAGCCGACGGGCTTTCTCTTGGGGCTAGAACACATTGTATGGGTTGGTATCATTAATAAGTGGAGGAGAATTCAAAATCAACCACACCCCATGCCACCAACCACTTATCAAACACGTTAGTAGGATAAAAAAAATTCAAAATAGAAATAAATAGCAAGCATGCAATAAAATCTATAAAAGCAACTCCTGTGATCTATTAACTACTGAAACTATTATTGATGAATAATGTTAATCATAGAGGCATCAAAATGACCGTGTTGTGCCGTAATGTCCCATTATAGTGTGACATATATGTATAGTTTATGTTATTATACATATAGTATATGTAGTTATAAATAGTTATATATAGTTAAACATATAGATATATATATATATATATATTCATACAAGTAGTTATATGTAGTTACATAAATGTATACAAAGTTATAAACAGATATATAGATTTACATATATGTATACATAGTTAAAAATATAGTTATATTTATTTATATAAAGTTTTATATAGTTATACAAATATTTATATATAGGTATACACATATAGTTAAACAAAATATTGTATGTTGTTAAACATCTAATTATAAATATAGTTACATGTGGTTATACATATAGTTACACATATAGTTAAACTTATATTTATACATGTAGGTATATATATTTTTGTATACTATTTTATATATTTAAACATATAGTTATGTATAGGTATAGATATAGTAAAATACATGTTTATATAATAATATATAAAAAAGTATATTAAATATATGTTGAAAATTATATATTTAAATAAAGTTGTGCATAAAGTAATTTTATAGTTAAACATATAGTAAGATACAATTATTTATAGTTATATGTTATTATAGAATAAGCATATGTAGTTAAAAATAGTTATACATATTTAAACATATAGTTATATATATATATATATATATATATGTTCATACAAGTAGTTATATGTAGTCATACATAAATCTATACAAAGTTATAAAAAATTATATAGATTTACATATATGTATACATAGTTACAAATATAGTTAAATTTAATTATATAGAGCTTTATATAGTTATACAAATATTTATATATAGTTATACACATATAGTTAAACATAATGTTTATGTTGTTATAAATGTAATAATAAATATAGCTACATGTGGTTATACATATAGTTACACAAATAGTTATACTTATATTTATACATGTAGGTATATATATTTTTTATATAATTATATATATTTATACATATAGTTATATATAGGTATAGATATAGTAAAATACATTTGTATATATTAATATAGAAAAATCTATATTAAATAAATGTTGTAAATTATATATTTAAATATTGTTACGTTTAATGTTTTTATAGTTATACATATAGTAAGATATAATTATTTATAGTTAAATGTTATTATTCATATAGTATATATAGATATAAATAGTTATATATAGTTAAACATATGAATATGTGTATATATATATATGCATATATATATATATATATACATACATACATATATATATATACACACACACATTCATACAAGTAGATATATGTATTTTTACATAAATATATACAAAGTTATAAACAAATATATAGATTTACATATATGTACATAGTTACAAATATAGTTATATTTAATTATATAGAGCTTTATATAGTTATACAAATATGTATATATAGTTATCCACATATAGTTAAACATAATATTGTATGTTGTTATACATGTAATTATAAATATAGTTACATGTGGTTATACATATAGTTACACATGTAGTTAAACTTATAATTATACATGTAGGTATATATATTTTTTCATATAATTTTTTATATTTATACATATAGTTATGTTTAAGTATAGATTTAGTAAAATACAATTGTATATATTAATATATAAAAATGTTTATTAAATATATGTTGTAAATTATATATTTAAATATAGTTACATATAAAGTTTTTATAATTATACATATAGTAATATACAATTATTTATAATTATATGGTAATATACATATAGTATATGTAGTTATAAATAGTTATATATAGTTTAAAATATAGTTATATTATATACATATATATATATTCATACAAGTAGTTATATGTAGTTATACATAAATGTATACAAAGTTATAAACAATTATATAGATTTACATATATGTATACATAGTTACAAATATAGTTATATTTAATTAAATAGTTTTATATAGTTATACAAATATTTATATATAGTTGTACACATATAATTAAACATAATGTTGTATGTTGGTATACATGTAATTCTAAATATAGTTACATGTGGTTATACATATAGTTACACATATATTTATACTTATATTTATACATGCAGATATATATATTTTTTCATATAATTTTATATATTTATATATATAGTTATGTATATGCATAGATATAGTTAAATACATTTTTATATACTATTATATAAAATTGTATATTAAATATATGTTGTTATAAATATGTATGTAGTTAAGATGTAATTATATATAACATTTTTATAGTTATACATATAGTAAAATGCAATTATATATCGTTATATATTATTATACAAATAGTATATTTTGTTAGAAATATAGTTATATAGAATTATACATATAGTTATTAATTATAATATAGTTAAAAAAATAGATATATATAGTTATAAATATAGTTATAAATTAGTTTACATTGTTACAATATAATTAAATATAGTTATTAAAAGATTTATATAGTTATACGAATATTTATAAATAATTAGATATATATAGTTAAACATATAGTTATATATAAATGTTGTTATAAGTTTTAATTATAATTATAGTTACATATGTGATTGCACACATAGTTACCCATATAGTTTTAAATGTAGTTATACATGTTGTAGATGTAGTTATATATAGTTTTTCATATAATTATATATATTTAGTCATATGGCTATGTATTGGTATTGATGTAGATAAATACATTTATATATAGTATGTTAATATACATATTATTAAATACATACATACATACATACATATATATATATGTTTATTAAATATATGTTGTTATATTTATATATAGTTATGTTTACTATTTTAATAATTATACATATAGTAAAATACACTTAAATATATTTATGTCTTATTAATCCTGGGATTATCACATTTACATAATTTATTCTGTAAGAATTAAATATGTTGTTATATACACACTGCTCACCACAAACACCAACACCAATTGTTACTAATACATCTGTGGGAAAATACAAACTACCACAAGCTGGTATGAGTGGCAAAATAAAAGGAAAATAGATGAACACATCCATGTCTAGAAGTAGTAAACCAAGATATATGGGAGAATATACATAAGTTAGGAAAAAGATAGAATTTGAAAAAAAAACACTAGAATCAAAACAAACACTTTTGTATTAAGATAAGTGATGAATAGTTAGGGTAGAAAGCTTACCTCAAATCAATAAGAAACTCATAGTTGAAAGAAATCACTTCCACTGTTAGGTTTCATTTTGATTTATCCTTGTCGGAAGAGAGAGACTGATGGCACTAGTTAGAAACTTAAAGTTGTCTCTGGACAACAAGAACCAGTTTTAGAAGTATTATAATTTCGTAAATGTATTAATTTTTAATTTATCAAAATATTTAATAAACAATAAATAAATATAAAACATAAATACTCATCTTTTGTTTACTTAATAAATTATTTTCAACAAGTTATTGTGAGTGTAGCAAGGTAGCAAGGTACACATGAAAAATAAATACTTTGTAATTTTTAATTATCAAATTAATTAAACAATAAATATATAAACAATTTCAAAAAATAGATGTTTAGCCTTCCAACTAGAAAAAAAAATCATGACTACAAAATTTATAAACTTAATATTGCAAGGCACACACGAAAAGATGATTGGTCTTCAAGCCACTCTCTTAAGAATTATAAATACTCTTTATGTTAAAAATATATAAATATATATATTTTATGGTTATAAATTTTTAAGAATTCATATTTATTTTTAAGAAGATAAAATGAAATAATTTTAAAGGCATTAAATTTCATATTATTTTATATCATTTATTATTTTTAAAATTCTAAAAATTACTTAAAGTAATAAGATAAAAAAAAATATACTTATTATTTTAATAAAGAGTGAATATTAAAAGCTAATAGTAAAAATATTACTTAATTATTTAATTCTTATAAATTTTAGTAGGGGGTAACATCTATGTATTTATTATTAAATATCAATTTATTTTCTTTAAATTTAATGAAAAAATTAAAATTTTTATTAATAATACAAAATTTTCAAATTTTGTAGTAATTTTTTTAAAAGTTCCCAATAATCATAAATTGTTTATACATATAATAATATTAATATTTACTAATTTATTCGTCAATTCATCAAAAATATTTTATAATACAATGAATTATTTTACCTTTATATTAGTAGATATTTTATTGTATGTTAATTTATTTTTTAAAATATCTTTAAAAATTAATATAATTATAGAATTAATTATTTAATATTACTTTACTTCAAATTTTTTTGTTTTTAATTAAAACTTTTTAGAAGTTTTTTTAATAATTTTTTTAAAATTTTATAATCATAAAAAATATTTATTTTAGTTCTTATTAATAAATTTTTTTTTTTTTATAATTTTTTAAATTATTTATTTATAATATCCTATTTTTATAATTTTACATGGAGAATATGTCGTTCAAGGATTGCTCATCCATAGACCATGACATACATTTAATAACCAAAAGTAAATAAAATATTTAAACAAATAATAAATTAAAAAAAATTAAATCATTATAGATTAGAGACAGAAAGTATCCACAGTGCAAATAGCTAGGGAAAATCCCTAGCTAAATGAATATATTTTGTGAAAAAAAATATTTAAGAAATAATCTCTTGTAATAAAATATAAAATAGAAAAAAAATTTTAGATAATTATTTTGCAATGGATTTTGTCTCAATATAATTAGCTAGGAAAAATCCATCACTAAATTCTCGGTTTTCTTTGCGTGAAAATCTATAAAAATATTAGCATCAAAATTTATTTCGATATAATTAGCTAGGGAAAATCCATCACTAAATTCCTAGTTTTTTTCCGAGTTTCATTTCATGGAAATCTATGAAAATATTATGGATGGAATTTATCTTGATATTATTAGCTAGAAAAAATCAATCGATAATTCGTGGCTAATTTTTTTGGTTTTTTTTTGTTGAAATCTACGAAAATATTAGTGATATATAATTTTCAATCAGACATTTTTATCACTAATCTATCACTAATATGTCACTAGTATATATTTCAATGTAAAATTAAAAATCCTATTTTATTCCCTTGATTTCCCTAGCCAATCCTTCTATATTTAGCTAGGAAATGATCCCTTGTAAAATTTTCCTAATTAAATTGACTTTTTCTTGTAGTGTATGTCTATTTGTCTGTCTATCTATCTGTATATTGATTTGTCTATTGATCAATAAATCTATCTTTCTATCTAATCATCTACCTATCTGTCAATTTATTAATCTATCCATTTATCTATCTATCCTTGTATCAGTCTATCTATATATCTGACTATTTATATGACTATCTATCTATCTTTTGATAAGTTTATCTATCTGTCTATTTATCCATAAATCTATCCATATATATATATATATATATATATATATATATATATCTCTATCTATCAATCTATCTATCTATTTTTCCTTTTTTGTCTTTTTTTTTATCTATTTGTTTGTCTATCTATTTGTCTATCTTTCTATCTATGTTTCTATCTTTTTATCTGTATATCTATCTGTCTATCTATTTGATTATCGATCTATCTTTATATCTAATGTCTATATGTTAGTATATCTGTCTATCTATCTATCTGTCTGTCTATATGTGTGTATATCTATCTGTCTATATATTTATCTATATGTCTATCTATAGATCTATCTATCTGTCTAAAATATTTATGTCTATTTATGAATGAATGAATCAATCAATCTATCTATCTATCTATCTATATGTCTATCTTTATGTTAATTTATCTGTCTATCTATATGTATGTTTATTTGCCAATTTATTTATCTGTCTATCTGTCCATCTACATGACTGTCTATCTATTTATCTATAAGTCTATCTATTTGTCTATTTATCTGTCTATCTATCATTCTATCTATCTATCTATGTATCTCTCTGTATTTTTATAAGTCTATCTATCTTTCTATCTATGTATCTCTCTGTATTTTTATAAGTCTATCTATCTTTCTATCTATTTGTCTATTTGTCTATTAATCAGTCTATCTACTTGTCTGTCCATGTGTCTGTCTATTTGTATGTCTATCAATCTGTCTATTTATCTATCTATTTATCTGATCATCTATCTATCTGTATGTCTATTAAACTATCTATCTATCTGTGTGTTTATCTTTTTATCTATATATCTTCCTATCTCTCTATCCATCTGTCTTTCTAAATAACTAACTATCTATCTATCTATTTATCTATTTGTCTATCTATTTGTCTACCTACCTACCTACCTACATATTTATCTATCTAATTATCAATCTATCTATCCATTATTTGTCTATCTATCTAAATATCTATCTATCTATCTATCAATTTATATGTCTGTCTATCTATCTATTTATCTATATGTTATCTTACTGTGTCCTTATATATGTCTATATATCTAACTATCTATTTGTCTATCTATCTATCTGTATATCTATCTGTCTATATATTATTCTAAATATCTAATATCTATCTATCTCTCTATCGAACTATCTATCTATCTATCTTTCTGTCTCTACGTCTATATATTTATCTATCTATCTATCTATATAATAATTTAATAATTTATGTATCTATTTTTCTATCTAATTATCTCTATATATGTGTATTTATATATCTATATATCTATATATTTATTTATTTATCTATCTATTTATCTATATATCTATCTTTTTATCTATATGTCTATATATCTATCTATCTATTCGTCTATCTATCTATTTATTTATCTATCTATCTTTTTGTCTTTGTATCTATCTATATAACTTTTTATCGATCTATCTATCAATTTATATATCTATTTAATTATCTATCTAATGATCTATCTATCAATTTGTCTATCTATCTGTCTAACTAACTATCTATTTTTTAATCTAGCTATCTATCTAACTATCTGTCTATTGATCTGTCTATCTATCTATCTTTCAATTCATCTATCAATCAATAAATAAATCAATCAATCTATCTATCTATTTGTCTGTCTATCTATTTGTCTTTTAATCTATCTACCAATCTATCTCTCTATCGATATATATATATATATCTATTTATTAACTATCTGACAATTAATTTGTCTATTGATTTGTCTATATATCCATCTATCTAATTGTCTATCTATCTATTAATTTATCTATCTATCTATCCATATATCTATCCGTAAATTGGTCTATCTATATATAGATGATCTATTTGTTTATCTATTGATCTTTTGATCAGGCTATCTATCTGTCCTTCTATCCATAAATTTTTCTGTATATATATCAGTTTATATAAGCATCTATCTATCTGTCCTTTTATTTGTCTTTATATCTTTATTATTAATTGTCTGTCTATTTGACTATCTATTTGTCTTTCTTTCTGTCTATATATCTTTCTATCTTTTTATTTGTCGGTCTATTTGACTTTATATCTATATATCTATCAATCCGTATATGTATCTATCTGTCTATATGTTTGTCTATTTGTCTGTCTATCTATTTATCTATATATTTACCTTTCTATATGTCTATCTAAATGTTTGTCTATCTGTCAATCAAACAATCTATGTATCTATATGTATATCTATTTATCTATCTATCTATCTATCTATCTATCAATTTATCTGTCTATCTATAGTTAGTCTATCTTGCAATCTATTTTCCTTTATATCTATCTATCTATCTATCTGTATGTCTAGCTATCTATCTATCTATCTATCTATGTATGTCTCTATATTTCTATATGTCTAATTATCTTTGTATATATTTATCTATCGATATATTTGTTTATTTTTCTGGCTAACTATTGATCTGTCTATCTATCACACTATTTTTTTGTTTATCTATCTGTCTATTAGTCTGTCTATCTATCTATCTATTTGTATGTCAAATAATCAATCTATCTTTCTATTTGTATATCTCATTATATATATATATATATATATATATTTATATATCTATCTATCTATCTATCTATTTTCCTATCTATCTATATATCTATTTGATTATTTATTTGTCAATCAATAAATCAATCAGTCAGTCTATCTAACAAACTTTCTATCTATCAATATTTCTATCAATCAATCTATCTAAATATCTATCTATATATCTGTCTATCTATTTCACTATCTTTTTGTCAACCTATCTATATATCTATTTATTTGTGTCTAACTATATGTATATTGATCTATCTTGTAATATATTTATCTTTCTTTCTATCTATTTTTCTAACTTTCTATCTAACTATATGTCTATCTATATGTCTATCTATATGTCTTTATCTTTCTGTCTATCTATTTATCTATATGTATATCAAATTATCTATCAATTTGTCTCTCTATCTTTCTTAATATCTATCTATCTGTGTATCTTTCTATCTATCTACCTTTTTATCTATTTTTCTATCTATCTATCTTTCTATCTTTCTCTAGATCTATTTATCTATCTATCTATATATTTATCTATCTATCTATCAATATATTTATCTATCTTTCTTTCTATTTGTCTATCTATATGTCTGTATATCTATATGTCTATCTGCCTATCTATTTTTCTATCTATATGCTGGCTTATTTGTCTGTCTATTTTTCTATCTATTTCTCTATCTATCTATATGTTTATCTATTTATTTTTCAATCTATCTGTCTATCTATATGTCTATCTATATATCAAACTATATGTATGTCTATATGTTTGTTATTTAACTAACAATCTGCCTGTCTATTTATCTATCAATCAATTAATCTGTCTATATCTATCTATCTATTTATTTATCTTTCTATCTATTTTTTTATCTATTTATATAACAATTTATCTATAAATATATATATATGTATGTATATATATATATGTATATGTAAATAATTGTATATATAAATGTGTATATATATATATATGTATATACATATGTATATGTATACATATATATATATATATATATGTGTGTGTGTGTGTGTATATATATATATATATATATATATATCTATCTATATATCTTTCTATCAGTCAATCTATTAGTCTATCAATCTATCTATCGAATTGTCTATATATATCTGTATAATATATCTATCTAACATTCTAGCTATCTATCTGTCTATTTATCTGTCAAACTATCTATCTATCCAACTATATATCTTTTGTCTTTCTTTTGATCTATCTATCTATCTATTTGTCTATATATCTATTTATGAATCTATCTAACTATCTATATATCAATCTATCTATAAATATGTATATCTATTTGTCTATCTACCAGTCTATCTATCTAACCATCTGTCAACCTATAATATGCATATCTTTCTGTCTAATAATATATCTATTTATCTATATATCTGGCTATCTATATATCTATCCATATATCTATTTATCTATCAATCTTTTGTATAATTATCTATCAATCTATATGTGTATCTATCTTTCTATCTATCAAACTATATATCCATCTATTCATCTGTCTATCTATCTATATATCTATCTATCTTTTTGTCGATTAGTAAATCTATATATCTAACTATTTGTCTATATGTATGTATATCTATATGTCTATTTATGCATCTATATGTCTATTTATCTATAGGTCTATCTATCTATATATTTATCAGTCTATGAGTCTATCTATCTATCTATCTATCTGTATGTCTGTCTATCTATCTATCTATCTGTCTATCTATCTATCTATCTATCTGTCTGTCTATCTATCTATATATGTCTATATATGTATATGTCTATTTATGTATCTATATGTCTGTCTATCTAGTGGTCTATCTATCTATATATTTATCAGCCTATCTGTCTATCTATCTATCTGTATGTCTGTCTATCTATCTATCTATCTATCTGTCTATCTATCTATATATGTCTATATATGTGTATGTCTATTTATGCATCTATATGTCTGTCTATCTATTAGTCTATCTATCTATCTATTTATCAGCCTATCTGTCTATCTATCTATCTATTTTTCTGTCTATCTATCTATCTATCTATCTGTCTCTGTGTCTATCTATGTGGCTATCTATTTAATTATCTATTTATCTATCTGCCTATCAATCTATAAATCTATCTATATATCTATATGTCTGTCAATATGTCAATCCATCTATCTGTCTATCTAAAAGGGTTATCTAACTATCTGTCTATCTATCTATCTATATATCTGCCTATCTATATGTCTATCTATCTATTTATCTCTCAATCTATCAATCTATCAATCTATCTGTCAATCTGCTTGTCTATCTATTTGTCTATCTATCTATATAGCTATTTGTCAATCTATCTGTCAATATTTTTTTCTATATATTTGTCTATCTATCTATCTATATTCTATCTATATATCTATCTATCTATCTATGGATATATCTATATATCTACGTCTATTTTTCTGTCAATCTTTCTGTCTAACTTTCTATCTATCTATCTATGGATATATCTATATATCTACGTCTATTTATCTATCAATCTTTCTGTCTAACTTTCTATCTATCTATCTATCTATATATCTATCTGCCTATTAATCAATCAATCTATCCATCTATATATCTATTATTTTTCTATATATCTTTCTAACTCTCTGTCTATCTATCTGTCTATCTATATGTCTATCTATATATCAAAATATATGTATGTCTATATGCTGTTATTTATCTAACAATCTGCATGTCTATTTATCTGTCTATCTATCTATTTATCTTTCAATCTATCTTTTTATCTATCTATATAACAATTTATCTATCAATATATATATATATATGTATATGTGTATATATGTATATATATGTGTATATATGTATATATGTGTATATATGTATATATACATATGTATATATATATATATATATGTATATGTATATATATATATGTATATGTATATATATATATGTATATATATATATATATATATCTATCTATATATCTTTCTATCAGTCAATCTATCAGTCTATCAATCAATCTATCTAATTGTCTATATATATCTTTATATATATCTATCTAACATTCTAGCTATCTATCTATCTATTTATCTGTCAAACTATCCATCTATCCAACTGTATATCTTCTGTCTTTCTTTTGATCTATTTATCTATATATCTATCTGTCTATCTACCAGTCTATCTATCTGACCATTTGTCTATCTATAATCTGCCTATCTTTTTGTCTAACAATATATCTATTTATTTATATATCTGGCTATCTATATATCTATCCATATATCTATTTATCTATCAATCTTATGTATAATTATTTATCTATCCATATGTGTATCTATCTTTCTATCTATCAAACTATATATCCATCTATTCATCTATCTATCTATCTATCTATCTATCTATCTTTTTATCTATTAGTGAATCTATATATCTAACTATTTGTCTATATGTCTGTATATGCATATGTCTATTTATGCATCTATATGTCTATCTATTTTATTGGTCTATCTATCTATCTATTTATTCGGTCTATCTGTCTATCTATCTATCTATCTGTATGTCTGTCTATCTATCTATTTATCTGTCTGTCTATCTATCTATCTGTTTGTCTATCTATCTATATATGTCTATATATGTATATGTCTATTTATGCATCTATATGTCTGTCTATCTATTAGTCTATCTATCTATCTATATATCTTTTTATCAGTCTATATGTCTATCTATCTATCTGTTTATCTGTCTATCTATCTATCTGTCTGTCTGTCTATCTATCTATCTATCTATATATCTATCTGTCTATCTATCTCTGTGTCTATATGTGTGGCTATCTATTTAATTATCTATCTGTCTATCTGCCTATCAATCTATAAATCTATCTATATGTCAATATGTCTGTCAATATGTCAATCCATCTATCTGTCTATCTAAAAGTGTTATCTAACTATCTGTCTATCTATCTATCTATATATCTGCCTATCTATTTGTCTAACTATCTATCAATCTATCAATCTATCAATCTATCAATCTATCTCCTTGTCTATCTATTTGTCTATCTATCTGTCTAGCTATTTGTCAATCTATCTGTCAATATTTAATCTATATATTTCTCTATCTATCTATCAATCCTTTTTCTATATATATATATATATCTATCTATCTATGGATATCTCTATATATCTACGTCTATCTATCTGTCAATCTTTCTGTCTAACTTTTTGTCGATCTATCTATCTATATATCTATCTTCCTATCAATCAATCAATCTATCCATCAATATATCTATAAATATTCTAACTATCTTTCTAACTCTCTTTCTATTTGTCAATCTATCAATATATCTAACTATTCATCTATCTAACTATATATTTATCTTCTTATCTATTAGTCTATCTATATATTTATAAATATCTCTATAAATTTGTCTATATCTGTATATCTATCTCTCTTTATATCTATTTATCTATCTATCTATATATGTATCTATGTATTTATCTATCTATATATCTATCTGTTGATCTATCTATCTATCAATCTATCAAAGTATCTATGTATCTGTGTATTTATCTCTTCGTCTATCTTCCCATTATTTATCTATCTGTCTATATATTTATCCTTTTATCCATCCATCTTTCTATCCTTCTATCTATTTGTTGATCTATCTGTATATCTATTCATCTATCTATCCATCTATCTATCCGACTGGCTATCTATCAATCTATCCGTTTCACTTTACATCTATTTATCCATCTATCTATCCATCAATCTATCCATCTATATATCCTTCTATATATCCATTATCTATTCATCAATCGATTACTCTATCTATCCATCTATCTATCTATCTATATCTCTCTATCTACATGTATGTCTATTTTTCAATCAATCTATCTTTCTATTTGTTTATTTATTTATCTCATATCTACCTATTTACCTGTCTACCTATCTGTCTATCTATCTGTCTGTTTATCTATTTTCTTTTGTATCTCTATGTATATCTATTTGTTTGTCTATCTATCTATCTGTCTATTTATATATCTATCTATTTATTTATCAGTTTGTATATCCATCTGTCTATCTATCTTTTTATTGATCTATCTATTAATCTGTCTATATATCTATGTATGTATGTATGTATGTTTATATCTATCTCTATGTTTATTCATTAATTTATATTTCAATCAAATCATTTGTTTATTCATCTATCTAACCATCTCTCTATCCTACTATCTATCACTTTATAAATCCATCTTTATATCTATATATCTATCTGTGTGTGTGTGTATATATATATATATATATATATATATCTATATATCTATATCTATATATCAATCCATTTATCTATATTTCTAACCATCTGTCCTATCTGTCAGTATATTTATGTGGCTATCTATCTGTCTATTTGTATTTCTATAGTTCTTTCTATCTCTCTTTTTATATGTTGATCTATTTGTTTGTCTATCTATCTATATATCTATATGTTTATCTATCTTTATATCTTTCTATATATCTATATGTTTATCTATGTTCTGGATGTAATTATCTTGAAAAATTCTGTTGCTAAATTTGGGTTTTATTACCAAGGGAAATTCCGTCGCTAAATCTGTCTCTATATTCAGGATTTTATTAGCTAGGAAAATTTCATCGCTAATTTGTTGGTAAATTCACCGATTTTCTTGAGCAGAATTTACGAAAATATTCTATCGCTAATCCATCGGCAATCTGTTGCTAAATTCTCCCTTTTCTTGAGCAGAATTTATGAAAATATTCTGTCGCTCATTCGTCATAAATCCGTTACTAAATTTCCTTTTTTCTTAGCTGAATTTACGAAAATATTCTATCACTAATCCATCGCTAATCCATTGCAAATTTTTATTTCAATGAAAAATCATTAATCCTTTGCTATTCCCTAGTTAATCCCTCGTAATTTAGCTAGGGATTGATCCCTAGCTAAAAATTCTATAGCGAAATGAACATTTTCTTGTAGTGCCTCAACTTTTCATCAATCAATCAATGAAGAAGAAGTTAGTTGCTTGAAGAATAAAGAAATCTCAGTTATTGGCCCCCATATTCTATTAGGCAGAAATTCTCGAAGAACAATTGGTATCAACCTTTACATGAATACATGACAATCATGACTCTTCATTTCAAACATCTAAATTTTTTTCGTACCCACACATCTCCCTAGATTAGAAGCATAACCAATTGAAAATCTAAGTTTTTTTTCCCACTCCAACACAACCTTCTTTTGTGATTTATTTAAAACAAATGGCACATCATGGTATTTATTGGTTCCAAGATTTTTTGTAATTGAGGATGACAATAATTTTTATGCAACTCATCTCTTGACTTGAAAGAGTCCTTAGTTTTCCCTGGAATATTAAACACTATATTGAAAATATTGTCAAACACTTTTGCTCGATATGCATAACATCAAGATTGTGCTTAAGCTAGTGTTCATGCCAGTAGGGCAAATCCCAGAAAATTCTTCTTTTATTCCACCCCCAAGTCTTAGATATAGCTGCATTCACAACCTTGGCATCAACATCTATCACCTTCCTCGAGTCTTTGTTATTAATTCCGGTAGAATATCATCCCTAGATCTAACCACTAGGAATTGTTTAGTAACCTTTCTATTCTTAATGAATTCTATGGTATTACATTGATACGGATGATTAATGGGCAATAACTTCCGTTGGTTGTTGAACCATGACTATTTTCTACTCTTAATTAATCTAAAAGCATCAAAATCTTCCAGACAATCCGAGCATGCCAACATACTAGTTGTACTCCACCTAGATATCATAGAAGATTATAGAAAGTCATTTATGGTCCACATGAGAGCAGTGTGCATCTGAAAATTTTGTCATTAGGAAATATAATAAGTTTGACACCTAACCCCCCAATGACCTTTAAACTTCGCTATCAATGGTTGCAATAAAATTTTTTCTTTTGTTTGTACTAAGCATGCCCACATATTTTACAACTGTTAATGTCACTTTCATTACCCTAGTATATCATACAATTGTTCACACATTAATGATGACCTGTACGGGTAATTTCAAGCCTCTAACTAACTTCTACGTGTTGCAGAAAATCTAATAGCATCAGATTATCTTTTGGCAACAATTATTGAATGAATTTGACATATCATCAAAACATGCCTATGAATACTTGTGTCTGCACTTTATTTCTAACATCCTCACGGCTAGAAAAAGTTGAGTATGCTTAGAATTTCTCTCATATAGTAGGTTTTGTCTATAGCTTTAATCATGTCATAGAAATTTTTTACCTCGGCATTTGTATCCTCATTCGGGTTGATTTCAACAACCACTGCATCAAAAAACCATTTTATGGTATGTAGTGTGATTAATATTATCTGTGACAATCTGATTAGTTTCACTAACTGACACCCATACAAAACTAGAAAACCTCTATTGGACTTGCTTCTCACAATGAATATATCCAATATAGTATCCACCACAAAACCATTCTATACAATGTATCTTTACAGATTCAACATTAAAAACTTTTTATTCTGACATTTAACTAAAGTGAAATGACACCTATATCTGTACCACTATTCACCACTCGGATGTCTCAAAGCAAACTCAGCAAATTCATCAACTTTATCCCCACATTCATTAGAGAACATTCCATTCACTTTTCAACCATTGTACATCCATTCATGATCGTCTTCCATAACTAGTTAAAAAAATTATTTTATTTAACAAATGCGATTATCTCTTATTATAGTTTATATAATTATATAGACATTTATTTAGATATACACAATATTTATATATAGTTATACACATATAGTTTAAAATAATGTTGTATATTGGTATAAATATAATTATAAATATAGTTACATGTGGTTATACATATAGTTACACATATAGTTAAATGTATATTTATACATGTAGGTTTATATATTTGTTCATTTAATTTTATATATTTATACATATAGTAATGTATACGTATAGATATAGTAAATACTTTTTTATATACTACTATATACAATTATATATTAAATATAAACTATAAATTTAATACATCAATATAATTTTGCATAAAACTTTTAAAGTTATACACATTGTAAGATACAATTATTTATTGTTATATATAATTTTACATATAATATATATTGTTATAAATAGTTATATATAATTAAACATATAGTTATATATAGATATATTCATACAAGTAGTTATAATTCAATCTGTATAAATAAATCACATATAGTTACAAACAAATATAGTTATATATTTAATACAAGTAAAATAATTCAACCTGTATAAATATATTAATACATATATTTATACAACATTATAAACAAATATTTTGATTTAATTATATGAATATTTATGTATATATAGTTACAAATATAGTTATATATACTTATATAAACATTTATTTAGATAACAAATATTTATATATTGTTATACATATATAGTTAAACATAATGTTGAATGTTGTTATACATGTAATTATAAATATTGTTACATATGGTTATACATATAGTTATACATATAGTTGAACATATATTTATACATGTAGGTTTATATATTTGTTCATTTAATTTTATATATTTATACATATAATAATGTATATGTATTGATATAGTAAAATACTTTTTTATAAACTACTATATACAAGTATTTATTAAACATAAGCTATAAATTTAATATTTAAATATAATTATGCATAAAACTTTTAAAGTTTAAATATTTAAACTTTTAAATATGCATAAACTTTTATAGTTATATATTATTTTATATATAATATATATAGTTATAAATAGTTATATATAGATATATTCATACAAATAGTTATAAGTAATTATAGATAAATATAAACCACGTTATAAAAAAATATTTTGATTTAATTATATGAATACATATATGTATATAGTTACAAATATAGTTATATTTAATTATATAGTGCTACATAGTTATACAAATATTTATAGGTTATACACATATAGTTATAAATATATATGTAGTTAAAGATATAATTATATATAACATTTAAATAGTTATACATTAAGTAAAATATCCTTATATATAGTTTATGATAGTATACATATAGTATTCTTTTAGAAATATAGTTATATATAATTATAAATATAGTTATACATTATTATATAGTTACAAATTAGTTATACAAAGTTATAAATATAGTTATAGAAATAGTTTACTTTATTATAAATATAGTTATAAATACTTTTATATAAAATGACATATGATTATATAATTAAACACGTGTATCTATATAATATTTGTGAATAAAATATTTTTATAAATGTTACTTAAATATTATTATATTTATATGTAACACTTTTATAATAATAAATAGTGTGTGTGTGTGTGTGTCACATTTTTATAAATATTATAAATATTCTATATTTATATAAAAAATATGTAATATAAGAGTTACAAAATTGTATAATCATTTAAACTTATATAATTGTTATATTAAAAAAATATATAAATGGATATGTTAATGTAAATTTTGTATAGATATTCATAAACATTAATACATATGTATAAATATTTATATATAACATTATATGTTTATATAAAACATATCAATGTGTATTTATAATGTAATACATTTATATATATTAAAGTATAGACATTTATACATAATGTCATATGATTATATAAATATATAAAAGTTTATATATACCATTATAGACATTTAAGATTAACATTATATAAAGTTTGATTTTATCATTATTCATTATATATTAAAATATAGACATTTATACATAATGTCATATTATTAAATAAATATAAACCATTAACATTAAGATTATTCGGATGCAAATATTCTATAATTGAAATCAAAATCAATAAAATACTAAAATTTTAAACAGTAGAAGAACTAAGATTAAACTGAAAAATTATAGTTTGATTAATTGCGTCGAGTAAAAACCATGTTAGTTTGAATGAAATTGAAGTAAAAATGAAGAAATTCGGAGCAGAAATAAAAAAAATTAAAACCCGAATATACGGAAAAAATGAAATTTTTATTGTCTATATATAATTCAGAGAGATGGAGATATGTATAAGCAATTTGAAGGAGAAGAACAAAGAACAACTTACTTGGATTCAGAAGAATAGTAGATAGACTGAAAGATAGATAGAAATATTGATAGATAGATAGATAGAAAAATAGAAAGATAAATAGATAGATTGACATATAGACAAAAAGATAGATAGATAGATAAAAAGAAAATAGAGAGACAAATATATAGATATATTATATATATAAGATAGATAGATAAATAGATAGATAGGTAGGTTGATATATAGATAGACAAAAGATAAATAGATAGATAGATAAATATAGATAGGAAGATAGTAGATAGATAGATAGACAAATGATAAATAGATAGACATATAGATAGATAAATAAATAGATAGACAAATGACATATAGATAAATAGATAAATAGATAGATAGATAATAAACAGACATATAGAAAGATATAAAGATATATAGACAAATAGAAATACAAATATATAAACAAAAATAAATAT
>JAREIK010004930.1:0-19655 GCA_029783825.1 Sapria himalayana
TAATTATAAGTCATTTTAATGAATATAAGTAATTTAAGGTTTGATTTTATAAAAATGATCAAATAATAAATTAATAAACTATTATAAATAAGATTGATCGCAATTAAAATATAATTGTGAACCTATATATAATGATTCAAAATCAAAGTAAAATTTTTAATAAATAATAATGTTTTGTTTTTTAATTTTTACTTCATTATAAGCTTATTCTTTTTTTGATTAAAAATAAATTATTAAATTATATTGTCTCACTCATTATTTATTTTGTGATTGATATTTCTATGAAAATAAACTAATAAATAATTAAAATGAAAATTTAAAATTATAAAGAATACAAATTAAAATGAGATTTATGATTTAATATATATGGTATACCGGTTTAATGGTTTGATTATTTAGAAGATTTGTCATTAGAAGTTTAGAAATTATGTTTTTAGGCATTTAGTGGTTTATAGGTTTTATTTATATAATAAAAATTTAAAATTCTTTTTTATAATTTTTGCTGATTTTCAAAGGTTATAACCTTGAAAATAAATTAATTTTTAAAATTTTTGAATGTGAATACAATGTATAATTATATTAATCTTACTAATTATATATCATATGAATTTAATATAAATAATTTTAATGATAGATATAATAATAATGATCAAAAATTAAATTAATAAACTATTATTTATAATATAAATATTAATTAAAATATACTTAACTTACATAACACAAAATGATTGAAAATAAAATCAAAATATATTACTAAATAATAATATTTAATTTTTAAAATTTTCCTTCTTTTTATAAGCTTATATTTTTTTATTAAAATAAAATTAGTTAATAATATTTGTATCACTCGAAATTTATTGTGTAATTAATTTTTCTAAAAAATTAAACTATAAATAATTAAAATTAATATTTAAAATTATAATAAATAGTAAAAAAAATGAGATTTATTATTTATTAAGTAGTATATAGCTGTTAAAAGGTTTATGTATTTAAGGGTTACGGGATCTATTAACTTACTGACATATGTAAGTAATCATTTAATGATCTATAGGTTTTATTTTAAAAATGAAATAACAAAAAATTTATTTTTATTATTTTTTCTCATTTTTTAAGGTTATACCCTTTGAAAATATAATAATTTTTAAATTTCTTTTAAAAAGTGAATACAATTTATATTTATAATATTCATAATAATTATATATCATATAAATTAATTATAAACATTTTATTGATAAATATTCTAATAATGTTAAAAAAATAAATTAATAATCTATTATTAATAAGATATATATCATTTAACATATAATTACAAATATTAAAATGATTAAGAAGCTAAGCAAAATATATTACTATATAATGATTTTTGTTTTGAAATTTGTTTTTAAAATGTATCTATATTTTTTTGATTAAAAATAATTTATATAAATTATATTTGTCTAACTCATAATTTATTTTGTAATAATATTTATATAAAAATAAACATATAAATAATTAAAATGAATATATAAAATTATAATGAAAAAAAAATGAGATTTATTAATTATTATTTAGGGTATACCAGTTTAATTTTAATTATATCTAACTCACTAATAATTTATTTTGTAATTAATATTTCTATAAAAATAAACTTATAAATAATTAAAATAAAATTTTTAAATTATATTGAATAAAAATTAAAATGAGATTTATGATTTATTATTAATGTATACCAGTTTAATGGTTTAAGTATTTAGATGTTTTGTCATTTGAAAATTTAGTGATTTATGTTTTTAGGCATTTAGTGGGTTATAGTTTTTATTTAAACAATAAAATAATAAAAAAAATTTTATAATTTTTTCTCTTTTTCATAGGTTATAACATTTGAAAATATAATAATATTAAAAATTTTTTTAAATGTAAATATAATATTTTAGTTATAATAATATTAATAATTATATATCATATAAATTCAATATAAATAATTTTATTGATAGATATTATAATAATGATCAAAAATTAAATTAATAAACCATTAATAAAAGTATAGAAATTAATTAAAAAATATTTACAAAACCCAAATTGATTCAAAATTAAAGTAAAATATATTATTAAATAATAATTTTAAATTTTTAAATTTTTACTTCTTTTATATGCGTACATATAATATTTCATTAGAAATAAATTATTTAAATTATATTTGTCGCACTCATAATTTATTTTATAATAAATATTTCTATAAAAATAAAGTAATAAATAATTAAAATGAATATTTAAATTAATAATAAATAGAAATAAAAATTAGATTTATAATTTATTATCTATTATATATAAGTTTAATGATTACTGTATTTAGGCATTACGGGGTCTAGGAGTTTACATATTTAACTGTATATGCATTTAGTAGTTTATAAGTTTTATTTTAAAAATAAAAAAAACAAAATTTTTTTTTTATTATTTTTTGATATTTTCAAAGCTTAACCTTAGAAAATATAATAATTATTAAATTTTTTTCAAAAGTGAATTCAATATTTAGTAATAATAATCATTATATTTATATATCATATATATTCAATATAAACTATTTTATTGATAAATATTCTAATAATGATCAAAAAATAAATTAATAATCTATTATTAATAAGATATATATCAATTATAATATAATTAGAAAACCTAAAATGATTCAGATGCAAATCAAAATATATTACTATATAATAATTTTTTGTTTTTAAATTTTTTTTTCTTTTAAAAAGTTTATCTATATTATTTAGATGAAAATAATTTCTATAAATTATATTTGTGTAACTCCTAATTTATTTTGTAATTAATATTTATATAAAGATAAACAAATAAATAATTAAATTTGAATATTTAAAATTAAAATGAAAAAAAAATGTGATTTATTATTTATTATTTAGGATATGCCGGTTTAATTTAAATTAGATCTGTCACGCTAATAATTTATTTTGTAATTAATATTTCTATAAAAATAAACTGATAAATAATTAAAATAAAAATTAAAATTATACTGAATAATTAAAATAATTTATTTTGTTCCTCTCCCAACTCTAGAATGATTGCTAAATTAACCAAAATAATAGGAGCTTTTACTTTATCTCTATTATGTCTCATCATATTTGATGTTGAATTACTAGGCTATCAAAGGTAATTTGCCTCATGTACGCCAACAGACAAACCCAAAGTTGTACCCCTATGTATTGAAATAGCTAGTTGTTGAGGACCCTCTTTATATTGATTATTGTAATTTCTTCTAAAATATATCTCATGCGCTCACTCAAAGTAATTTTTATAAAACATAGTTCACCTCTAAAAAAATTACCACCTTGTAGCCTATTAGAACAAACTAGCACCAGGGTAGTTTGATTAGGGCAAGAAGTATGAGCTCTCTTTCAATCAAGAATGAAATAATTTATTTTTATTGGCATGTCTAAGCCCCCTTTGTATATCAAGCCTCCTTTGTATATCCTGATGGATATGAAACGTATCATTTCTTTTTATTCAGTATAATTTTAAATTTTTATTTTAATTATTTATCAGTTTATTTTTATAGAAATATTAATTACAAAATAAATTATTAGTATACCCTAAATAATAAATCTCATTTTTTTTTCATTATAATTTTAAATATTCATTTTTATTATTTATTTGTTTATTTTTATATAAATATTAATAACAAAATAAATTAAAAGTTACACAAATATAATTTATATAAATTATTTTTCATCAAAAAAATATAGATAAACTTTTTAAATTAAAAAAAATTTCAAAACAAAAAATTAATATATAGTAATATATTTTGCTTTGCTTCTGAATCATTTTAGGTTTTGTAATTATATTATAATCGATATCTATCATATTAATAATAGATTATTAATTTATTTTTTGATCATTATTAGAATATTTATCAATAATATTGTTTATATTGAATTAATATGATTTATAAATATAAAGATTATTATAACTAAATATTGAATTCAAATTTGAAAATAATTTAAAAATTATTATATTTTCAAAATGTTACAACCTTTGAAAATATCAAAAAATAATAAAAATAAATATTTTGTTATTTTTATTTTAAAAAAAATGTATAAACCACTAAATGCATACATAGTAAAATTAGTAAACTCCTAAGGCCCGTAATACCTAAATACATAAACCATTAAACTACTATATACTACTTAATAATTAAGAAATCTAATTTTTATTTCAATTTATTATTATTTTAAATATTCATTTTAATTATTTATAAGTTTATTTTATAGAAATATATATTACAAAATAGATTATGAGTGCAACAAATATAATTTAAATAATTTATTTTTAATCAAAAAAATATATACGCTTATTAAAGAAGTAAAATTTTAAAAATTAAAAATTATTATCTAGTAATATATTTTTCTTTAATTTTGAATCAATTTGGGTTTTATAAATATTTTTTAATTAATATCTATTTTATTATTAATAGTTTATTAATTTAATTTTTGATCATTATTATAATATCTATCAATAAAATTGTTTATATTAAATTTATATGATATGTAATTATTAAAATAACTATAAGTAAATACTGTATTCACATTTCAAAAAATTTTAAATATTATTATATATTTAAAGGTTATAACCTATGAAAATTACAAAAAATTACAAATTTTTTTTTGTTATTTTATTATTTAAATAAAACCAATAAACCACTAAATGCCTAAAAACATAAATTGCTAAACTCCTAAAATACAAAATTTCTAAATACTTAAACTATTAAATTGGTATACATTATTAATAAATCATAAATCTCATTTTAATTTTTATTATGTGTAATTTTAAATTTTTATTTTAATTATTTATCAGTTTATTTTTATAGAAATATTAATTACAAAATAAATTATTACTGAGAGAGATCTATTTTAAATAATTTATTTTTTATCAAAAAAAATATATATGCTTATAAAAAGAGGCAAAATTTTAAAAACAACAATTTATTATTTTCTAATATATTTTATTTTAATTTTATATCATTTTAGTTTTTGCAATTATATTTTAATTTATATCATTCATATTAATAATAGTTTATTAATTTTTTTTAATCATTATTATAATATCTATTAATAAAATTATTTATATTGAGTTTACATTATATTTAATTATTAACAATATTATAACTAAATATTATATTAACATTTAAAAAAAATAAAAATTATTATATTTTCAAAGGTTATAACCTTCAAAAATTAAAAAATATCAAAAAAATTAATTTTTTATTTTTTAATTCTTTAAATAAAAATTATAAATCACTAAAGTCCTAAACACTTAAATCACTAAACCCCAAAACACCTAAATACTTAAAATATTAAACTAGTATATCCGAAATAATAAATAATAAATCTCTATTTTATTTATATTCATTATAATTTTAAATATTCATTTTAATTATTGATTAGTTTATTTTTATAGAATTATAAATTAATAATAAATTATGTGGAAGACAAATATAATTTAAAAAATTTACTTTTAATAACAAAAAATATAAACTTATAAAAATAAGCAAAACATCAAAAAAATAATTATTTACTATTATAATTTATTTTGATGTTGAATAAATTTATGTTTTGCACATATATTTTAAAAAATATCTATCTTATTAATAGTAGTTTATTAATTTAATTTTTGATCATTAATATAATATCTATCAATATAATTATTTATATTAAATTAACATGATATATAATTATTAAGTTTATAATAACTACATATAGTATTCACATATAAAAAAATTTAAAAATTGCTATATTTTAAAAGGTTATAACCTTCAAAAATGAAAAAAAATATTAACAAAAATAAATTTTTTGTTATATCATTGTTTAAATAAAAGTTATAAACCATTAAATGCCTAAATACATAAATCTCTAAACTCCTAAACCCCGATGCCCCTAAATACATAAACCTTTAAACTCGTAAACCTTAATTATAATTTAAATAATTTATAGAAATATTAATTACAAAAAAATTATGAGTGACAAATATAATTTAAATAATAAATTTTTCAACAAAAAATGTATAAGTTATAATATTATTCAAAAACTAAAAAATATTATTATTTAGTAATAAATTTTACTTTGATTTTGAATCATTTTAGGTTTTTTAATTATATTTTAATTTATATCTATCATATTATTAATAATTTATTAATTTATTTTTCTATAATTGATATAATATTATCAATAAAATTGTTTAAATTTAGTTTATATTATATATAATTATAATAATTATTATTACTAAATATTCTATTCACAATTTTAAAAAAATTTAAAATTATTATATTTTCAAATGTTATGACATTTAAAAATTTGAAAAAATATCAAAAATAAATTATTTGTTATTTCATTGTTTAAATAAAACCTATAAACTATTAAATTCTTAAATACTTAAATCAATAACTTTTAAATCTCTAAAACCCTAAATAGATAAATTTTTTAAACAGGTATATTCTCAATAATAAATAATAAATCTCATTTTTATTTTTTTCATTATAATTTTAAATATTCATTTTAATTATTTATTTGTTTATTTTTATATAAATATTAATTACAAAATAAATTATAAGTTAGACAAATATAATTTATATAAATTATTTTTCAACAAAAAAATATAGATAAACTTATTAAAAAAAAATTAAAAACAAAAAATTATTATATAGTAATATATTTTGCTGTGTTTCTGAATCATTTTAGCTTTTGTATTTATATTTTTATTGATATCTAACTTATTAATAATAGATTATTAATTTATTTTTTGATCAATATTATAATATTTATCAATAAAAATATTTATATTTAATTTATATGATATATAGATTTAATAATAATTATAACTAAATATTGTATTCAATTTTGAAAAAAAATTTAAAATTATTATATTTTCAAAGGTTATATCCTTTGAAAATGTGAAAAATAAAAAAAATATTTTCAAAATCCGGATACTTCTATATAGATAATCGTTTAAATGGATTGACACTAAATAATAATTAATAAATCTCATTTTTATTTGTTTTCGTTATAATTTAAAAAATTCATTTTGAATGTTTAGTTATATATATATATATATATATATATATATATATATATATATATATATATATATATATATATATATATATATATATATATATATATATATATATTAATTATAAAATAAATTATAAGTTAAAAATATAATTTATAAAAATTATTTTTCATCAAAAAATAGATAAGCTTATAAAAGAATAAAAATTTAAAAATAAATAATTAAGATTAAGTAATATATTTTGCTTTGCTTTTGAATCATTTTATGTTTTGATATTATATTTTAAGTAATATCAATCTTATTCATAAAAGATTTTTAATTTATTTTTTGATAATTATTAGAATATCTATAAATAAAATTATTTATATTGAAATTATATGATATATAATTATTAGAATTATTATAAATAATTAATTATTCACTTTTGAAAAAAAATTAAAAATTATTATATTTTCAAAGGTTATAACCTTTGAAAATATCAAAAAATAATGAAAATAAATTTTATTTTATTTTTTTTCTTAAATAAAACTTATAAACCAGTAAATGCATACACAGTTAAATCAGTAAACTCCTAAACCCAGTAATACCTAAATACATAAACCATTAAACTTCTATATAGTACTTAATAATTAATAAATCTAATTTTTATTTCTATTTATTATAATTTTAAATATTCATTTTAATTATTTATTAGTTTATTTTTATAGAAATATTTATTACAAAATAAAGTATGAGTGCGACAAATATAATTTAATTTATTTATTTTTAATAAAAAAAATATACGCTTATAAAAGAAGTATAAATTTAAAAATTAAAAATTTTTATCCAGTAATATATTTTACTTTAATTTTGAATCAATTTGTGTTTTGTAAATATTTTTTAATTACTATCTATCTTTTTATTAATAATTTATTAATTTAATTTTGTTCATTATTATATTATCTATTAATAAAATTGTTTATATTGAATTTATATTATATATAATTATTAATATTATTAAAACTAAATATTGTATTCACATTTCAAAAAATTGTAAATATTATTATATTTTCAAAGGTTATAACCTATGAAAATGATAACAAATTATATAAATTTTTTTTTGTTATTTTATTTTTTTATATAAAACCTATAAACCACTAAAAGCCTAAAAACATAAATCGCTAATCTCCTAACGACAAAACCTCTAAATACTTAAACTATTAAACTGGTATACATTAATAATAAATCTTAAATCTCATTTAATTTTTATCCACTTTAATTTTAAATTTTTATTTTAATTATTTATAAGTTTATTTTTATAGAAATATTAATTACAAAATAAATTATTAGTGAGATGGATCTAATTTAAATTAAACCTGTATCATTAAATAATAAATAATAAATAATAAATCTCATTTTTTTTCATTATAATTATTTATTTGTTTATTTATATATAAATATTAATTAGAAAATAAATTATAAGTTAGACAAATATAATTTATATAAAATATTTTTCTTTAAAAAATATAGATAAACTTATTAAAAGACTAAAAAATTCAAAAACAAAAAATTATTATATAGTAATATACTTTTCTTTACTTCTGAATCATTTTATGTTATGTAATTATATTTTAATTAATATCTATCTTATTATTAATGGATTATTAATTTATTTTTTGATTATTATTAATATATATTTATCAATAAAATTGTTGATATTGAATTTATATAATATATAAATATAATGATTAGAATAACTAAATATTGTATTCACATTTGAAAAAAATTTTAAAAATTATAATATTTTCAAAGGTTGTGACATTTAAAAATTTCAAAAAATAATAAAAATAAATTTTTTGTTATTTTATTTTTTAAATAAAACCTATAAACCAGTAAATGCTCGGGTTGCTCATGGGACAGGATGGGATAGGGATTACAAATCCCCAGTCCCTTCCCACAGTTCGGAGAATTTTTTTTGAAGATCCAGACCCGTCCCATAGGTTGAAAATATTGGGATGGTACAGGACGTAGATCGGGGATTTTGGGTAGGAGCAAATAGTTCCGGGACGGAACAGAGTTCGAACATTTTTTTCAATTTATTTTCTTCAAACCGGCCAAGTTAGTTCATGTTGAAACCTTTTGTTGTAACATTTATCATTCATTAGTTATCTATCTTTCAAACTCAAATTGGGCAAATTTTGTTTTATCAAATAGGCTGTATACTGCAAATGAGTTCCATTACATTGTCAAAATCATTGATGTGCAGAAAAGTATAGAAATGTTAAATAGAACGGGTCCGAGTTGTGTGCTTAATTTGGTTCTTTGTTTTATCACAAGTTGGCTTTGTTCAGCTGAGTGAAAGTTAACCATAATAGCAATACTACATTTTTTAAACAATTACTTAAAATATAAGGAATATCTAAAGATGACCACAAACATTGGTAGCAGCAATTACTATTTAAGTAATTGCTAAAATTAGGCAGCTTAATATAACAAAAAAATACAACTAATAACAACCATGATAATAATCATTTCAAAGGTCCATCCAGGAACGACAATGAAAATCCAAACCCAATTAATTATCTCTTCTACAACTCCTCCCTTTTCTTCTTCCACTGTAGAAGGACAATCAAAGATGAAAACGTGTTAATCATGTAGACATAAATTTCTAAGATGAAAGAGTAATAAAAAAACAAAATATTACATTATATTATTTAATACACCCATTCCAAATTTAGTTGGCCAACTATAGTTGGAAGAATATTTGGATCTTGTGACCCATCTGAAAATTGTAATTGAACCATATTTTAATTAAATTGAATGAATAAAATAAGTAAAATTGAAATTAAAATTTACAAGATTTGTATACTAAACTGATTCATTATTATCAAGGACTCGAACTAATTCTTCAATTTCAATAGGTTTGTTTGATCTTCTCAACCAATCTTGTAGACATATAAGAACTTGAGCTATAATAGGTGTTAAAGAACTCCTAAATTTATCTAAAGATCACCACCAGTGCAAAATGTAGATTCGTAGGCCACAGTATATGCTTGGATAGCAAATACATCCCTGGCTACATTTGCCAAAGAAGGATACCCAACCTCATTTACCTCCCACCAGATTAGAAGATCAAAATCAATTCTATTTTTTTTCTAGTTTGTCTTCTAAGTACCTATCCAAATCTTCCAAAGATGCAACTTTTTGTTCTTTCACCAATTCAAAAAAAAAGAAATCATCACTACCAACAAATAAATCATCATTTTTCTTCAACACAGTAGAAGAGAAATTATCTTCTTTTGATTCATCTTCATTTAAATCTTTATAATCTTCCATCATCTCATTTAAAACATTTATAACCTTTTTCACCAAATTTTTAGCCAATTCCTCTCCATAATGCTACGTGTACTTTACCTTGAGATATTTGAGCTTATATCTAGGATCCAACACTGCTGCTACAAAAAGCATAATATTTGTTGACTGAAAAGAACCCCAATATTTGTTGAATTTATGCCTCATTTTCATACCCATTTCAGACACCATTGTATCTCTACTATTTTCACAAAGCACAATTTTTTTCAAAATTCGAATAATCTTAAATAAATAAATACTAGAGGTAGAATATTATGAGCTAGAAAATTTACATGTTACCTCATAAAAAGTTTTCAAGAAACGAGCCAAAATTTTGGTGTTTCTTCAGTCTCTCTCAGTTGGAACATTTGAACCAATCTAATTGTAGCATCAAATAAGTTGGATTCCATCTTGCAGGACAATCTAATTGCAATGAAGATCCATATGTCAATTTTGATTCTTCATCATATAACTTAAACATATCTATTCTTTTAGGACTGCTCCTCACATATTTAACTACACCTCTAATTTTTTGAATAGCACCATCAATTACTGTAAAGCCATCTCTGACAATTAAGTTTAGGATATGAGCACAACATCTCATATGAAAATGCTCGCCTCTTAAAGGTACAACAATTTTCTTAACAAGCCTTTTATTCAATTGTTCAACTGCAACATCATTATTTGATGCATTGTCAACAGTAATGAACATCAACTTTCTAAAACCTCATTCATTCATGCAAAACTCAATTTCATTTCTAATATTAACTCAAGAATGACAATTAATTACACAAAAGTTCAAAAGCCTTTTATGCATATTCCATTGAGAATCAATGAAATGAATAGTCAAACATATATAAGACAAATTTTTAAAGCTTGTACAAGTGTCGGTAGTCAATGCAACTCTACGACAATGATTTGATATGCTATCTAATAATTTCTTCTTTTCCTTCACAAACAAAGAAAAACAATCCCTTAGTGTAGATTACCAAGATGAAATTTTAAATTGAGGCATACTAACTTCAAAAAACATCTTAAACTCATCCCTCACAACAAAACAAAAAGACAATTCATCTTTTATGATCATTTTCACCAAAGCCTCCCTAACTAGTTGTTGATCAAATTGCCAACAAGTTAATATGTTATTCTCTGAACTAGTACCTTTAGTGAAACTCAACAAAGATTGTGACTTGTCTTTACCATTGTGAGCTTCTATTTATTCTTTTTTATGTGGAAATTTTCTACAAGTCTTTTTCAAGTATTTCCATAAACCCGAAGTACCTTCATCACTTTTTGCTAAGTATTATTTCCTACACCATATACAAGCTGTCGTACCTGTTTCATTTCTCTGTGAATCAACTAATATCTCATAAGTTTCCCAAATAGCAGACTTATACTTTTTATGATCTTAAGGTTCAGATGTACCTTGACTTTCTTTTACAATTGGAATTGAAGAACCTGCCATAACAATAGGAGGGTTCGTTAAATGATGATGATTGGATTTACCAGTACTTTGATCAGTTGAGATGTGATCATCTTCAATTTATTATATTTTCCGTTTATTGCTGGATTGTGTCATCTGCATTGCCATTAATTAATATAATATGTTAAGCATAAATACATATAAATATTTCAAACAACCAAGCTCTCCAAAAGTGACTGTAACACATTCAGCCCACTCATTCGGCAGAACCACAACACCACAACCAATACTCAACAAAACAGACTGAGACACATAATAATAATAAATAATTACTCAATTCTCATCAGAAAAACAAACTAAAAGGCTAGTGGAATTTGAGAAATAGTGGAGGCAACCACAAGTGCGACGGACAAGGGCTGGACTTAATTGAACATGGCTGGAATTGTGTGAGGTGACTTGGAACTCTTCGGAACAGCAATAGGTGCGTCGGAATTGGATGGGCAGCTACGGAATTGGTGGCATATTCATGTTATATATATATATATATATATTCTTGGTTCTAGTATCGGTTTTTTAGGATGGGATGGTTCTCGGGATGGATATTGCTTAAGATCCAGAACTGTCCCAAAAGAAAAAATACGTGACATAACGGGATGGGAAAAGTCAAAGTCAACGTATTTTTCTCAGTCCCGATTCTTTCGGGACAAGACTTTGAGTTGGGTCGCGAATCTCTGAATCCCGTGAGCATCCCTACTAAATCCATATAAAGTTAAATCAGAAAACTCCTAAACCCCGTAATGCCTAAATACATAAACCATTAAACCGCTAAATACTTTTTAATAATTAATAAATCTATTTTTTATTGCTATTTATTATTTCTTAAATATTCATTTTAATTATTTATTAGTGTATTTATTTAGAAATATTTATTACAAAATAAATTATGAGTGGTAAAAATATAATTTAAATAATATATTATTTATCTAATAAAAATATACGCTTATAAAAGAAGTATACATTTAAAAATTAAAAATTATTATCAAGTAATATAAGTTACTTTAATTTTGAACAATTTGGGTTTTGTAAATATTTTTTAATTAATATATATCTTAATATTAATAGTTAATAAATTTAATTTTGATAATTATTATAATATCTATCAATAAAATTTTTTATATTAAATTTATATGATATATAATTATTAATATTATTATAACAAAATATTGTATTAAAATTTCAAAAAATTTTAAATATTATTATATTTTCAAATGTTATAACCTATGAAAATGATAAAAAATTATAGAAATTTTTTTTATATTTTATTTTTTTATATAAAACTTATAAACCACTAAAAGCGTAAAAACATAAATCACTAAACTCCTAACGACAAAGCCTCGAAATACTTAAATCATTAAACTAGTATAAATTAATAATAAATCATAAATCTCAATTTAATTTTTATTCAGTATAATTTTAAATTTTTATTTTAATTATTTATCAATTAATTTTATAGAAATATTAATTACAAAATAAATTATTAGTGAGACAAATCTAATTTAAATTAAATTGGTATCCCTAAATAATAAATAATTAATGTCATTTTTTTTTCGTTATAATTTTAAATATTCATTTTATTATTTATTTGTTTATTTATATATAAATATTAATTACAAAATAAATTGAGTTTGGCAAATATAATTTATATAAATTATTTTTCATTAAAAAATTATTGATAATCATTTTAAAAGAAAAAAAAATTTCAAAACAAAAAATTATTATATAGTAATATATATTGTTTTGCTACTGAATCATTTTGGGTTTTGTAATTATATTATAATTGATATCTATCTTATTAATAATCGATTATTAATTTATTTTTTGATCATTATTAGAATATTTATCAAAAAAATAGTTTATATTGAATTTATATGATATATAAATATAATGATTATTATAACTAAATATTGAATTCAATTTTGAAAAAATATTAAAAATTATTATATTTTCTAAGGTTATAACCTTTGAAAATATCAAAAAATAATAAACAAAAATTATTAGTTTTTTTATTTTTTAAATAAAACCTATAAACTTCTAAATGCATACACACTTAAATAAGTTAACTCCTAGACCACATAATGCCTAAATATAATAATCATTAGACCGATATATAATACATAATAAATTATAAATCTAATTTTTATTTCTATTTATTATAATTTTAAATATTCATTTTAATTATTTATTAGTTTATTTTTATAGAAATATTTATTACAAAATAAATTGAGTGTGACAAATATAATTTAAATAATTTATTTTTATTGAAATAATACATATAGGCATATTAAAGAAGTAAAAATTTAAAATTATTATCCAATAATATATTTTACTTTAGTTTTGAATCAATTTGGGTTTTGTAAATATTTTTTAATTTATTTCTATCTTTTTATTAATAGTTTAATATTTTAATTTTTGATCATTATTATAATATCTATCAATAAAATTGTTTATATTGAATTTATATGATATATAATTATTAATATTATTATAAATAAAATATTATATTTATATTTAAAAAAAATTTAAATATTATTATATTTTCAAAGGTTATAACCTATGAAAATGAGAAAAAATTATAAAATTTTTTTTATTAATTTATTGTTTAAATAAAACCTATAAACAACTAAATGCCTAAAAACATAAATCAATAAATTTTGAAATGACAAAACATCTAAATACTTAAACCATTAAACTAGTATAGATTAATAATAAATCATATTTATCATTTTAATTTTTATTTAGTATAATTTAAAATTTTTATTTTAATTATTTATCAGTTTATTTTTATAGAAATATTAATTACAAAATAAATTATTAGTGAAATAGATATAATTAAAATTATACTGGTATACCCTAAATAATAATTAATAAATCTCATATTTTTTAATTATAATTTTAAATATTCATTTTAATTATTTATTTGTTTATTTTTATATAAATTTTAATTACAAAATAAATTATGAGTTAGACAAATATAATTTATATAAATTATTTTTAATGAAAAAATATAGATAAACTTTTTAAAATAAAAAAAAATTCAAAAAAAAATAATTATATTGTAATATATTTTGCTTTGCAATTGAATTATTTTAGGTTTTGTAATTATATTTTAATTGATATCTATCTTATTAATAATAAATTATTTATTTATTTTTTGATCATTATTAGAATATTTATCAATAAAATTGGTTATATTGAATTTATATGATATATAAATATAATGGTTATTATAACTAAATATTGTATTCACTTTGGAAAAAAATTTAAAAATTATTATATTTTCAAAGGTTATAACCTTAAAAAATGAAAAAAAATAATAAAAATAAATTTTTGTTATTTAATAAAACCTATAGATCATTAAATGCTTACTTACTTAAATCAGTAAGCTCATAAATCCCGAAACCCATAAAAACAGAAACCTTTAACAGCTAGATACTACTTAATAAATAATAAATCTCATTTTTATTTATATTTATTATAATTTTAAATATTCATTTTAATTATTTATAATTTAATTTTTTAGAAAAATTAATTACAAAATAAATTTCATGTGAGACAAATATTATTTAAATAAATTATTTTAATAAAAAAATATAAACGTATACAAAAAAAGGAAAATTTTAAAAATAAAATATTATTATTTAGTAATATATTTTTATTTGATGTTGAATCATTTTGTTTTAAGTAAATATATTTTAATTAATATTTATATTATTAATAATAGTTTATTAATTTAATTTTTGATCATTATTATAATATCTATCATTAAAATTATTTATATTGAATTTATATGATATATAATTAGTAAGATTAATATAATTATACATTGTAATCACATTTCAAAAAATTTTAAAAATTATTTTATTTTCAAAGATTATAACCTTTGACAATCAGAAAAAATCAAAGAAAGAATTCTAAATTTTATTATATAAATAAAACCTATAACCACTAAATGCTTAACAACATAAATTCCAAAACTCCTAAACGACAAAACTTCTAAATAATCAAACCATTAAACTGGTATACCATATATAATAAATCATAAATCTCATTTTTATTTGTATTCATTATAATTTTAAATATTCATTATGATTATTTATTAGTTTATTTTTTATAGAAATATCAATCACAAAATAAATAATGAGTGAGGCAAATATAATTTTAATAATTTATTTTTAATCAAAAAAAATAAGCTTATATAAAGAAGTAAAAATTTAAAAATAAAAAATTATTATTTAGTAAAATATTTTACTTTTATTTTGAATCATTATATATAGGTTTTCTAATTATATATTAATTGCGATCAATCTTATCAATAATAGTTTATTAATTTATTATTTGATCATTTTTATAATATCAAACAATAAAATTACTTATATTCAATTAAAATGTCTTATAAGTAATAAGTTATTATAACTAAATATTATATTTACATTTGAAAAAAAATTTAAAATTATTATATTTTCAAAGGTTATAACCTTTGAAAATGATAAAAAATCACAAAAATAATTTTTTATTATTTTATTATTTAAATAAAACTTATAAACCACTAAATGCCAAACATTTAAATCTCTAGAAATATAACTTATAAACCACTAAATAAAACTTATAAAGTTATAACCATCAAACTTATATAACCTAAATAATAAATAATAAATCTCATTTTTCATTTTTATTCATTATAATTTTAAATATTCATTTTAATTATTTTTTGGTTTATTTTTATAGAAATATAATTAAAAAATAAATATGAGTGAGACAAATATAATTTAAATAAATTATTTTTTATGAAAAAAATAAGCTTATAAAAATATACAAAATTTCAAAAATTTAAAATTTTATTTAGTAATATAATTTACTTTGATTTTGAATTATTTTGGGTTTTGCAAATATATTTTAATTAATATTTATCTTATTAATAATAGTTTATTATTTATTTTATGATCATTTTTATATTATTTTATTAATACTTTTTTTATATTGAATCTACAACAATTATAATTATTAAGATTATTATAAATAAGTATTGTATTAATATTTAGAACTATTAAAAATTATTATATTTTAAAGTCATAAGATTTTGAAAATCATTAAAATTCATAAAATAAATTTTTTGTTATTTCATTGATTAAATAAAACCTATAAACACGAAAATGTGTAAACATATAAATCAATAAACTCCATAACCCCAAAACAACAAAAAACTTAAACAAATAAATAGTTATACCCTATAAATTATTCATAAATCTCATTTTATTAGTATTCATTATAATTTTAAATATACATTTTAATTATTTATTAGTTTATTTTTTAGAAATATAAATTAAAAATTAATAATTAGTGAGACAAATATAATTTAAATAATTTATTTTTCATCAAAAAATATATAGGCTTATAAATGGATACAGAAATTTAAAAATTTAAAATTAATATTTAGTAAAATATTTCACTTTGATTTGAGTCTTATTGGTTTTGCAAATATATATTAAACAAAATTTATCTAATTAATAATTGGTTATTACTTTTTTATGATCATTCTTATAATAAATATCAATAAAATAGTTTATATTGAATTATATGATATATAATTAGATGATTATGATAACTTCATATTGTATTCCTTTTAAAAAAAAATTTAAATATTATTATATGTTCAAAGGTTATACCTTCAAAAATGAGAAAAAATAACAAAATAATTTTTTTTGTTATTTTATTTTTTATATAAATATTATAAACCACTAAATGACTAAATACTAAAATGACTAAACTTCTAAACCCGAAGCCCATAAATACCATAAACATTAAATTAGTATAGTCTAAATAATAAATATTTAAATCTCAGTTTTATTAGTATTCATTATAATTTTAACTATTCATTTTAATTATTTATCAGTTTATTTTATAGAATATTAATTACAAAATAAATAATTAGTGCGACATATATAATTTAAATAATTTATTTTTCATAAAAAATGCTTATAAAAGATGGAAAAATTTAAAAATAAAAAATTATATTTAATAATTATTCTTATTTTGATTTTGAATCATTTTAGATTTTGCATTTATATTTTAATTTATATCATTCTTTTTAATAATAGTTATTAATTTAATTTATTGATGATTATTATAATATCTATCAATAAAATTATTTATATTGAGTTTACATTATATATAATTATTAAGATTAGTATAACTAAATATTAGATTCACATTTAAAAAAAATTAAATATTATTATGATTTCAAAGGTTACAAACCTTCAAAATTAAAAAAAATCAAAACATTAAATTTTTTGTTTTTTCATTCTTTAAATAAAAACTATAAATCATATAGGTCTAAACAATTAATATTACTAAACTCCTGAACGAATAAACACTTAAATACATAACCCATTAAACTGTATATCCTGATAAATAACAATAAATTACTATATATTCTATTCATTATAAATTTAAATATTCATTTTAATTATTTAGTAGTTTATGATTATAGAATTATAAATTACAATATAATTAGGAGTAATTCAAATATAAGTTTAAATAATTTATTTTATAACAAAAAATAAAACTTATCAAAAAGCAAAATATAAAAAAATTATTATTTAGTAATATATTGTACATTGATATGAATAAATTTTTATTTTACAAATACTTTTTTAAAATAATAACTATTTTATTAATATAGTTTAATTAATATATTTTTTGATCATATATATAATATCTAGAAATATAATTATTTATATTGAATTTAAATGAATTATAATGATAAAGATTTTATAATCAATATTATTTACATTGAAAAAATTTAAAAATTATTATATTTTCAAATGCTATAATCTTCAAAATTAAAAAAAAATAAAATAAATTTTTTGCTATTTATTGTTAAATAAACTATATAACCCACTAAAACCTAAACACTTAAACATCTAAACTCTTAACACAAAAGCTCTAAACACTTATGTTGAATTTATCTATATAAATATAATGATTATCATAACTAATATTGAATCACCTTTTGAAAAAAATTAAAAATTATTATATTTTAAAAGGGTATAACCTTTGGAAATATCAAAAAGTACTAAAAATAAATGTTTTGTATTTTATTTTTAAATAAACCTATAACCCAATAAATGCATCACAATTAAATCAGTAAACACCTAAACACCATAGTACCTAATACATAAACCATTAAAACTGCTATATAATACATAATAATTAATAAATCTAATTTTATTTATTTATTATAGTTTTAAATATTCATTTTAATTATTTATTAGTTTATTTTTATATATATTTATTATAAAATAAATTATGAGTGCAACAAATATAATTTAAATAATTTATTTTTAATCAAAAATATATATACGCTATAAAAGAAGTAAAAATTTAAAAATTAAAAATTATTATCCAATAATATATTTTACTTTAATTTTGAATCAATTTGGGTTTTGTAAATATTTTTTAATTAATATCTATCTTATTATTAGTAGTTTTTTAATTTATTTTTGATCATTATTATAATATCTTTAATAAAATTATATATATTGAATTTATATCATATATAATTACTAATATTATTATAACCTAAATTTATATTCAATTTCAAAACTTTTAAATATTATTATATTTTCAAAGGTTATAACATATTAAAATGAGAAAAAATTAGAAAATTTTTTTTCGTTATTTTATTGATTAAATAAAACCTATAAACCACTAAATGCCTAAAAATCTAAATCGGTAAACTCCTAAAAGATAAAACCTCTAAATACTTAAACCATAAAACTAATATATA
>JAREIK010004931.1:0-15173 GCA_029783825.1 Sapria himalayana
GTGAGGATGAGCATCACTAGTGTGGTTGATGAATGATATGTGATAGGTATGAGAATTACCCTAGGAAATCACTGGGACAAACCCTAGGACACGGCTCAGGCATGTGTTGGTGTGTTTTGTAGTGATTGGACTTTTTTTTGTGAAGTGTGCTTGCATGCTTGGTTGTGCATAGCCTGAATTGTAGGTGCTTATGTGATGGAATTTATGGCTGATATGCTTGGTTGATAGCATAGGATGATGTGTTGGAACATTTTGGGTTGTTTACAGTGTGTAAACTTGAACCAAGGAATTAACCAAAATACAAGTCATAAATTTATTGGTTTAGAGGTGAAGAAATTTAATTTTTAAGGTTTTACAGTGTAAAACTGAAGAAAATTAAATAAAATAAATTTTACTAAATTTATTTGGATTGTTGGAAGATGAGAAGAAATTTTAAAGCAAGAAAAATAAATTTTACTAAATTTATTTGATGAGAATTGAAGAAAATAATTTTCTATGATTTTACAAGTAGTAAAATTGAAGAAAATGGAAGAAAATAAATTTTTATAAATTTATTTGAGTGGAGAAAATTTTTTCAGTGAAAAACTGGAAAAAGAAAATAAATTTTTTAAATTTATTTGTTATGAGGTGAGAAAATAATTTTCTAAGATTTTATATGGAGTAAAATTTAAGAAAATGGGGTTAAATAAATTTTTATAAATTTATTTGAGTATTAAAGAGTATGAAAAAAAAAAATGATTTTTGAGGTTTTTAGTGATTTTTCCAATTTCTGGAAATGAATGAAAAAATATAATATTATAATGAAAAACGGAAAATATATTTTTTTGAGCAAAATTTGGAAATGGCTACTGCACAATTTGTATTGTGACTGTATGGGCTCAATGACTGTGTCGCAATACACCCATGTGTATTGTGACTGGCTGCTGGGAAGGCTGTGAGGAAGCCTGTATTGCAATACAAGCTGATTGTATTGTGACAGGGCTAAGGCTGGCTTGAGGCTAAGTATTGCAATACAAACGAATTGTATTGTGACTAGAGGAGCAGGCGCTGGGCAGGGCGTGGACTGGCGTTGGGCGCAGCAGGCGCGCGCACAAGGGGCGCTGGGGCGCGGCAGGGACGCTGGCGTGCGGCACGGGCGCGCAGCAGGCGCAGGGCGCGGCAGGCGGGCGTTGGGCGCCGCGGCAGGCGAGCGGCAGCAGGCGCGGACACGCGCGGAGCTCGCGGGGCAGGGCTGGCTGGGCGGGGGCAGGCGCGGGCCTGGGCGCCTGGGCTGGCCTTGGGCTTTGCACTCGGTGCACTTGGCCCGTTTTCGATCCGATTTGACTCGGTTTTTCCTGAGTCACTAATGAACACTGTTCATTACAAAAAAAAATTTCGAAAAAAAAAAAAAAAAAAAAAATATATATTAAATTATTAAATAATAAAATCAAATAAATTTTGATAAAATTTTCGAAAAATAAAATTTTCAAAAATAAATTTTTTGAAAATAAAATTTCGTTGAAAACAATATTTTAAACGCGAAATTGATTGCGTATACACTGAGTTATGTGTATGATTAGTGTCTCGGGGCTGTGGTTATGCCTTAGAGATACTGTATTGGATTTAACTACCAATTGAAATGGTGATTGCGCGGTAGTTGCGTAGGAAATTATATGCATGGTGTAAATGCGTATAGGAAAAAGGGTAAATACTAAGGTTATGGGTTATGACCTTAGGGATTTGGGTACTGAAATGAACAAGAAAGTTTAGAACCTTATTGAAATAGAATGAATTGAGTGGTTGAAATTTAGCGCCACTTAGGAAATGAACGGGTTAGTTCAGGGTTGTCAAGTCTATTAGTAATTGGCATCTGCATTGCTAGTTAGACTGAAATGAAAATTACATGAATCGTGTTGCCATTTGACCAATGTAGATGGCTAGTAGAGGGCGAGGACGTAGAGGAGCGTCCACGGGGCACTGGTCAGGCACAATCAGTGTTTGATCAGCAGACTTTTGCCGAGGCTGTAGGTATTACAGCGAATGCTATAGCACAGGCTAGTATAGCAGGTAGTACAGGAAGATCCTAGTAACCTCCAGAGGTTTAGGACGCATCATCCTCCGACATTCACAGGGGGAGGAGATCCGATGGTGGCCGACCATTGGTTCATGCAGATCGAGAAAGTGTTAGAGGCTATGGAGATTACCTCTGACGCGACCAGGATTAGACTAGCTGCGTTCTAGCTAGAGAATGAGGCCCAATATGGTGGAAATGGGCAAGGACCTCTAGAGACCTTAGAGGAGCCGTTGTATGTGAGTTCTCCCCTAGGGATTAGGGCGAGAATAGGATGATATGTCGAGGTTGCGAGTTAGAGATCTCGGGGACTCTACTCACAGTGGACCTGAGGATTATGGACATGTCAGAGTTCGATGTCATCCTGAGGATGGATTGGCTGATAGCTTACAGGGTCGTTATCGATTGTGAGCGTAGGAGGGTTACCGCCTACACGCAGGACGGTACTCGTATGGTATTTCAGGGGGACAAGCATGATATTTTGCCCCAGACAGTATACGAGTCCAAGTGTCAGGGACAGTTAGCGGGTTGGCTAGCGAGCCTTACCCTAGAGGACGAGGTGAGATCAGACTTAGATCTACCTCGAGTAGTGTGCGAATATGTGGATGTTTTCCAGATGAGCTACCTGGACTACCTCCACATAGGGATGTAGACTTCGGTATTGAGTTACACCCTGGTACTTCACCCATCTCTATGACTCCGCATAGGATGGCACCGGTTGAGTTGCAGGAACTCAGAGTCCAGCTACAGGAGCTATTGGACAAGGGGTTATTAGACCGAGCACTTCACCATGGGGCGCTTCGGTTCTAGTTGCGAAGAAGAGGGGCAAGACCCTTCGACTGTGCATTGACTACAGGCAGTTGAACAGGGTTACGATCAAGAATCGGTACCCATTACCGAGGATTGATGATTTATTTGATCAGTTGAGAGGAGCGCGAGTCTACTCCAAGATAGACCTTCGCACTGGTTACCATCAGCTGAGGGTTAGGGAGACAGATATCCCTAAGACGGCGTTTAGGACGCGTTATGGGCACTTTGAGTTTACGGTGATGCCCTTTGGATTGACGAATGCGCCAGCAGCATTCATGGATCTCATGCATAGGGTGTTCCAACCCTATCTAGATCAGTTTGTCGTAGTCTTCGTGGATGACATTTTGATCTACTCCCAGTCAGAGTGGGAGCATGAGTATCACTTGAGGATTGTTTACAGCTGTTAAGAGACCATCAGTTGTACGCTAAGTTCAGTAAGTGCGAGTTTTGGCTTACTGAGGTGAGATTTTGGGACACGTGGTGTCAGCATCAGGAGTGTCAGTCGACCTAGAGAAGGTTGAGGCAGTGATGAGTTGGGAGAGACCGAATGTCAATCTTCGAGATACGTAGTTTCTTGGGATTGGCTGGGTATTACAGGAGATGCGAGAATGGGCTGAAGTTGTCCATTCGGGGCAGGATTGTAGGATTTCGCCTACGGGATATGGACTCCATGGTTGGGACGGCCCTGACCATAGAGAGAGAATTGAGGATACTTGGAACACTCGGGATACGGGTGTTGGTAACAAGAGGGAGGATCAGCTTTCTCCTAGTTCGGGGAAGAGGCAGAAGACTTCTGCTTCACACTAGTTTCAGGACTAGGGCCAGGATTGAGCATGAGTGACGGGATTTCCCCAGAGACAGGGATCCCAAGACTTTGGGACAATGCAGTCCCAGTTAGCGTAGGACAGGAGAGTATACAGTTCATTCCTCCACACCCTAGTACGGGTCAGAGGAACTAGTTTCAGTTTCGGGGTGCTATACAAGCACTTCCAGCAACACAGATAGGCCAGAGGGGCCAGAGTGTGGGTCGAAGTCAGGGACAGATCAGAGTTGCGCAGCGGAAGCGTAGTGGACCTTAGGGTGGTAGACATATTGGTTGTTGATTGTCAGGCTTGACATGGATAAGTTGACAACCATCGGGTTGTCAGTAATTGAGACCTAGGCCGGGTTGTCATACTCGACACGACATTGGATTTGGGCTTAGAGGTTAAGGCCTTTAGAGAAGCCAAGTATAGATGTTCTTCCCTAGGATGTAGGGTGAGAGTCGACCTGATAGGTCGGGATTATGAGTGAGAGATCTCTGAGATTCTGCTCATGGTGGACCCGGGATTGGTTGTCACAGTATGACATCATTGCGTTCGTATGCACGGTAACATGCCGTCGAGTCGGGTGTGGGTGCACGGTATGGTCATTCACCACTCTATGGTGAGTGTGGGTTGAGTTGTCTTTAGGACTACGTCCAATGAAGACTCATAGTTGAATCAGGAAATGTAAGAGGCTCGAAGTGTAAGCCGAGAAGTTATGTGCCTCGAGATGAAAACACAGGACATGGTTATCACGCTAGACTTAGAGTTGAGTGATAGGAGTCGAGGGTGACTCGAGGTTTGGATACCCCTTTGGAAATTGCATTGGGTGTTGTTGAGCTGGCAAGAGCTCGGTAAATGGATGTCATGCATGTCATGGATGAGTTGACAGTCCATTGGATTGTCAGTGATTGTGACCTTAGGAAGGTCAGAGTTTACACACCAAGCAAGGGTTGTGTAGGGTATGTGTTTGTATGGACTTAATACAGGGGTTAGAGGGCATTGCGAACATGTGTGCTGGATCATAAGGGTAGAGGATTAATTGCCCTTAGTGGAATTCGCCTACAACAACAGTTATCAGGCGAGTGTACGGAATGTCACCATATGAGGCATTGTATGGAGGCCATGTAGATCCCGTTAGGTTGGACCGAGGTGGGAGAGAAGCTCCATCACTGGTCCTTGATCTGATTAGAGAAACCTCTGAGAAGGTGAGCTTGATACGATAGCGTCTTCTCACAGGCTTAGAGCCAGCAGAGGAGCTATGCGGATGTACGACGTCGACCCTTAGAGTTCGAGGTTGGTGATCACGTTTCCTTGAAGGTGATTCCTAAGAGGAGGAGTGGTCAGGTTCGCAAGCGTGGGAAGCTATTGCCGAGGATTCATTGGACCTTTCGAGATACTCGAGGATAGGCACTGTGCGTACCGGTTAGCGTTACCGCCCAGCATGTCAGGTGTCCACGAGGTGTTTCACGTCTCCATGCTCCTGATATATACTCCAGATCCAGCTCATATGGTGGATTGAGGGACAGATTGAGGTTGACACGGATGGGACCTTTGAGGAGGGACCAGGGTGCATTGTTGATAGTCGTGATCAGGTTTTGCGACGCAAGACCGTGAGGCTAGTGAGAGTGCTATGGCGGCACTGTGGAGTGGAGGAGTCAACGTGGGAGCGCGAGGACACGATGCGGGCTACCTATCCCTTCTTGTTTAGGGATGAAGGTACGTGATTTAGTCGTTTAAGATTTAAATGACTAGTTTACATGCATGATAGAGTGCGCGTTGCATATGCATGTGCGTGATTATGATAGTCCTGAATTTCGGGACGAAATTCCTTTTAAGGAGGGGAGAATGTAAGACCCGAGAAATTCCAATTTCTGGAATAAGGGCAAAATCGTAATTTTGATTACAAAATTGTAATTACGGTTAAAAATCCGTAATTAATTCTCTAGATCTCAGATGACGAAACGGATTTCACCGTTGGAATCGTCTCGAAAAATCTAGTTAGCACGTAAAATTTCGTAATTTTCCGAGACAGTCGGAATTTACACGTTTTCGAGGCATCGCGGTTCGGGTGCCGTAAATCGATTTTCGATGCGACGAAAGGCACATATAGCATGTACTCATGTACCATAAGTGGTATGAGTAGAGAAATGATGAAAATGGACGGCCGAAGTAGTGCCGAATATCAAATCTGGGAAATGGAGGGACATAATGGGCATTTTGGAATTTGATTTAAATCATAAAATGCCAAAATAGCCAATAGTGCATCTTCTCCTTAAATGAACCAAAGCAAAAACGTGGGGGAGCAATTTGAAGATCCAGTAGCTGCCATTGTTAGAGAGCTTCTAGAGAGAGGGTGCTTCTCTAGAAATACGGGCGATCGGACCGTTGGATTTCGACGGAGCAAGAAGGGAAAACGTTCTACGCGGAGCAGGCTACGCGTGGACCCCGGGTTTGAGAGTTTTTGACAACTCCAAGAGGTAGGATTTTCTCCCTACTTGCGTTTTATTCCCATTTTTAAGGGTTTTTCCATGTTTTTTGGTTTGGGGCCATTAGGGGCCGTTTGATCGGTCCCAAACATTGGGACCGAATTAAGGTAAAATTTTGAAACCAAATGGAGCAGCCCGTGGCTGCTCCATGACTGAAAATGGTGTAAAAGGGTTTGTTTTGGGTGTAAATCATGCTTTGATTGAATTTGGGCCGGGAATGGCCGTGAATTTCGGGTTCACTAAGTGAACCGTTGATTTGTGATCTTTCGGGAATAGTAACGAGGGTTTCACTATTCCCGAAACAATATTCAAGAATATATTTTCGTAAAATTATGTGTTTGGTTAAGTAATTCGAATCGAATTGCTTGTGTTTGAACATTAGCCCAAGTGAGCTAATTTGGTGTTTGAAATGCTAATTTCATAACATGTTGTATGTATATTTTTTATGTAAATATATTCATGTTATATATTTGCATGTGATTAGACTGTATTGGACTGGCATACATGCATTCCATATGCACTGGAACATCCTAGGAATATAGGAGTTAGTGCATGAGATGAGTCTAGAGAAAAAGGTTCGGAGGGTAGTCTAAAATGTAAATTATCGGAGGGTAGTCCAAACAAATAATATATCAACCGTCGGAGCGGCCCAGTTGATATTTATTCATCGGAGGGTAGTCCACAAACAAATAATATATATCAATCGTCGGAGCGGCCCAATTGATATATATCATCGGAGGGTTGTCCACTAATAAAACTAATATTCTCATACGAGGCTTAGGCGAGTGTGAGAGAGTCGGTGAGGACTCGGGATCTGAGTTGGTCATGTAGACATTCAAGTAGGATCATGCATTTGCTTGAATGTGTGTTTAATTTGGAACATTGCACTGCACTTAGGTGGTGAGTAGCCCATTTAGGGCGATTCTCCTACTGAGCTTTAGCTCACCCCGTCGTGGGATTCCCCCTTATTTTACAGGTACAGGGAGCGTGCGATGGGACGGCTCGTCCTAGAGGCTGAGATTAGAAGAAAGCCGGATGTGGCTTTGTGATGTATACAGTATTAGAACCTTTTTAAGTTTAATATATGTATTGTATTAAGAGTAAATATTGAACTCTTGTAACTATTGGGGATATAGTTGGATTCATAGTTGTATATGTTTTATGGATATTGTTGCATGGGCCCAAGATGGCGTTTTTACTCATATTTGGATATATTGCATATATGGACTGTTTGGGACAGGTATATGCAGGTTTTGTAATTGGGTAGAGCTCCCCGTACAAAGGAGACTCTGCCCGATTTTCTAAAGTGGCGTCGGGTAACCCGACCCTCCACTTGTATTCCGCGGGTTGACGGGTAGTCAACGGACCCCCGGGTTTTGGGGCGTCACAGCTTGTATCAGAGCTTAGGTATACGAATACCTAGGGAGCTCGGGTTGGGTATCCATCGACCACAGGTGGTTTGATGTGGAGTAATAGGTATATGGAAACCTAGAGAATAAGGGCTTGGGCTTAGGCCATAGTTGAGGATGAGCATCACCACTAGGTGTGGTTTGATGTTCGGTTTAGGTATGAGATTACCTAGAAAATCACGGGACAAAACTAGGACACTACGTGCATGTGTGTATGTGTTTTGTGTGATTTTGTGAATTAATTGGTGAATTATTGTGTGAACATGTGAAAGTTGATGAATGGTGTGTATGCCATGTTGTTTGTGTTGTGAATTGTTGTGTGCTTAAGTGGTTAGCACATGGGTGTTGGAACATGTTTAGGAGTTTTACAGTGTGTAAAAACTGGAGCAAAGAGAATAAATGGAAATAAATTGGAAAAATTTAGTGGGTTTAAAGGTGAAGAAATTTAAATTTTAAGGTTTTACAGTGTAAAACTGAAGAAAATTAAATCAAATAAATTTTACTAAATTTATTTGGATTGTGGAAGATGAGAAGAAATTTTAAAGTCAAGAAAATAAATTTTACTAAATTTATTTGATGAGAATTGAAGAAAATAATTTTCTATGATTTTACAAGTAGTAAATTGAAGAAATGGAAGAAAATAAATTTTTATAAATTTATTTGAGTGGAGAAAATTTTTTCAGTGAAAAACTGGAAAAGAAAATAAATTTTTATAAATTATTTGTTATGAGGTGAGAAAATAATTTTCTAAGATTTTATATGGAGTAAAATTTAAGAAATGGGTTAAATAAATTTTTATAAATTTATTTGAGTATTAAAGAGTATGAAAAAAAAAAATGATTTTTGAGGTTTTTAGTGATTTTTCCAATTTCTGGAAATGAATGAAAAAAAAAAATATATTTATATGAAAAACGGAAAATATTTTTTTGAGCATAAAATTTGGAAATGGCTACTGCACAATTTGTATTGTGACTGTATGGGCTCAATGACTGTGTCGCAATACACCCATGTGTATTGTGACTGGGCTGCTGGGAAGGCTGAGGAAGCCTGTATTGCAATACAAGCTGATTGTATTGTGACAGGGCTAAGGCTGGCTTGAGGCTAAGTGTATTGCAATACAAACGAATTGTATTGTGACTAGAGGAGCAGGCGCTGGGCAGGGCGCTGGACTGGGCGTTGGGCGCAGCAGGCGCGCGCACAAGGGGCGCTGGGCGCGCGGCAGGGACGCTGGCGTGCGGCACGGGGCGCAGCAGCGCAGGGCGCGCAGCGGGCGTGGCGGGCGCTGGGCCGCGGCAGGCGAGCGGCAGCAGGCGCGGACGCGCGGAGCTCGCGGGGCAGGGCTGGCTGGGCGGCAGGCGGCGGCCTGGGCGCCTGGGCTGGCCTTGGGCTTTGCACTCGGTGCACTTGGCCCGTTTTCGATCCGATTTGACTCGGTATTTTTCCTGAGTCACTAAATGAACACTGTTAAAAAAAAAAAAATTTCGAAAAAAAAAAAAATATTATTTTAAATTCAATTAAAATCAAATAAAATCAATAAATTTTGATAAAATTTTCGAAAAATAAAATTTTCAAAAATAAAATTTTCGAAATAAAATTTTGTTGAAAACAATATTTTTAAATGCAAATTGGTTGCGTATACACTGGGTTATGTGTATGATTAGTGTCTCGGGGCTTGGTTCTGCCTTAGAGAACTGTATTGGATTTGAACTACCAATTGAAATCGTAATTGCGCGGTAGTTGCGTAGGGAATTATATGCATGGTGAAATGAGTATAGGAAAAAGGGTAAATACTAAGGTTATGGGTTATGACCTTAGGGATTGGGTCTGAAATGAAACAAGAAAGTTTAGAACCTCATTGAAATAAATGAAATGAGTGGTTGAAATTTAGCTCCACTTAGGAAATGAACCGAGTTAGTTCAGGGTTGTCAAGTCTATAGTAATGGCATCTGCATTGCTAGTTAGACTGAAATGAAAATTACATGAATCGTGTTGCCATTTGACCATGTAAATGGCAAGTAGAGGACGAGGACGTAGAGGGCGTCCACGGGCACTGGTCAGGCACAATTAGTGTTTGATCAGCGGACTTTTGCCGAGGCTGTAGGTATTACAGCGAATGCTATAGCACGGCTAGTATAGCATGTAGACAGGAAGATCCTAGTAACCTCCAGAGGTTTAGGGCGTATCATCCTCCGACATTCACAGGGGGAAGAGATCCGATGGTGGTAGACCATTGGTTCATGCAGAACGAGAAAGTGTTAGAGGCTATGGAGATTACCTCTGACGCGACCAGGATTAGACTAGCTGCGTTCTAGCTAGAGAATGAGGCCCAAATATGGTGGAAATGGGCAAGGACCTCTAGAGACCTTAGAGGAGCCGTTGTATGTGAGTTCTCCCCTAGGGATTAGGGCGAGAATAGGGATGATATGTCGAGGTTGCGAGTTAGAGATCTCGGGGACTCTACTCACAGTGGACCTGAGGATTATGGACATGTCAGAGTTCGATGTCATCCTGAGGATGGATTGGCTGATAGCTTACAGGTCGTTATCGATTGTGAGCGTAGGAGGAGTTACCGCCTACACGCAGGACGGTACTCCTGTGGTATTTCAGGGGGACAAGCATGATATTTTTCCCCAGACAGTATACGAGTCCAAGTGTCAGGGACAGTTAGCGGGTTGGCTAGCGAGCCTTACCCTAGAGGACGAGGTGAGACCAGACTTAGATCTACCTCGAGTAGTGTGCGAGTATGTGGATGTTTTTCCAGATGAGCTACCTGGACTACCTCCACATAGGGATGTAGACTTCGGTATTGAGTTACACCCTGGTATTTCACCCATCTCTATGACTCCGCATAGGATGGCACCGGTTGAGTTGCAGGAACTCAGAGTCCAGCTACAGGAGCTATTGGACAAGGGGTTTATTAGACCGAGCACTTCACCATGGGGCGCTTCGGTTCTAGTTGCGAAGAAGAGGGGCAAGACCCTTCGACTGTGCATTGACTACAGGCAGTTGAACAGGGTTACGATCAAGAATCGGTACCCATTACCGAGGATTGACTGATTTATTTGATCAGTTGAGAGGAGCGCGAGTCTACTCCAAGATAGACCTTCGCACTGGTTACCATCAGCTGAGGGTTAGGGAGACAGATATCCCTAAGACAGCGTTTAGGACGCGTTATGGGCACTTTGAGTTTACGGTGATGCCCTTTGGATTGACGAATGCGCCAGCAGCATTCATGGATCTCATGCATAGGGTGTTCCAACCCTATCTAGATCAGTTTGTCGTAGTCTTCGTGGATGACATTTTGATCTACTCCCAGTCAGAGTGGGAGCATGAGTATCACTTGAGGATTGTTTTACAGCTGTTAAGAGACCATCAGTTGTACGCTAAGTTCAGTAAGTGCGAGTTTTAGCTTACTGAGGTGAGATTTTTGGGACACGTGGTGTCAGCACCAGGAGTGTCAGTCGACCTAGAGAAGGTTGAGGCAGTGATGAGTTGGGAGAGACCGAATGTCAATCTTCGAGATACGTAGTTTCTTGGGATTGGCTGGGTATTACAGGAGATTCGAGAATGGGCTGAAGTTGTCCATTCGGGACAGGATCGTAGGACTTCGCCTACGGGATATGGACTCCATGGTTGGGACAGCCCTGACCATAGAGAGAGAGATTGAGGATACTTGGAACACTCGGGATACGGGTGTTGGTAACAAGAGGGAGGATCAGCTTTCTCCTAGTTCGGGGAAGAGGCAGAAGACTTCTGCTTCACACTAGTTTCAGGACTAGGGCCAGGATTGAGCATGAGTGACGGGATTTCCCCAGAGACAGGGATCCCAAGACTTTGGGACAATGCAGTCCCAGTTAGCCGTAGGACAGGAGAGTATACAGTTCATTCCTCCACACCCTAGTACGGGTTAGAGGAACTAGTTTCAGTTTCGGGGTGCTATACAAGCACTTCCAGCAACACAGATAGGCCAGAGGGGCCAGAGTGTGGGTCGAAGTCAGGGACAGATCAGAGTTGCGCAGCGGAAGCGTGGTGGACCTTAGGGTGGTAGACCTATTGGTTGTTGATTGTCAGGCTTGACATGGATGAGTTGACAACCATCGGGTTGTCAGTAATTGAGACCTAGGCCGGGTTGTCATACTCGACACGACATTGGATTTGGGCTTAGAGGTTAAGGCCTTTAGAGAAGCCAGGTATAGATGTTCTTCCCTAGGATGTAGGGTGAGAGTTGACCTGATAGGTCGGGATTATGAGTGAGAGATCTCTAAGATTCTGCTCATGGTGGACCCGGGATTGGGTGTCACAGTATGCATTACTTGCGTTCGTGTGCACGGTAACATCGCGTCGAGTCGGGTGTGGGTGCACGGTATGGTCATTCACCACTCTTGGTGAGTGTGGGTTGAGTTTGTCTTTAGGACTACGTCCAATGAAGACTCATAGTTGAATCAGGAAATGTAAGAGGCTCGAAGTGTAAGCCGAAGAGTTATGTGCCTCGAGATGAAAACACACGGTACAGGTTATCACGTAGACTTAGAGTTGAGTGATAGGAGTCGGGGGTGACTCGAGGATTGGATACCCTTTGGAAATTGCATTGGGTGTTGTTGAGCTGGCAAGGGCTCGGTATATGGATGTCATTCATGACATGGACTAGGTTGACAGTCCATTGGATTGTCAGTGATTGTGACCTTGGAGAGGTTAGCGTTTACACACCAAGCAAGGGTTGTGTAGGGTTACGTGTGTATGGATTACATACGGGTGTTAGAGGGCATGTTGCGAACATGTGTCCTGGATCATAAGGGTAGAGGATTAATTGCCCTTAGTGGAATTCGCCTACAACAACTAGTTATCAGGCGAGTATACGAATGGCACCATATGAGGCATTGTATGGGAGGCCATGTAGATCACCGTTAGGATTGGACCGAGGTGGGAGAGAGCTCCATCACTGGTCCTGATCTGATTAGAGACACCTCTGAGAAGGTGAGCTTGATACGATAGCGTCTTCTCACGGCTCAGAGCCGCAGAAGAGCTATGCGGATGTACGACGTCGACCCTTAGAGTTCGAGGTTGGTGATCACGTTTCTTGAAGGTGATACCTAAGAGGGAGTGGTCAGGTTCGGCAAGCGCGGGAAGCTATCGCCGAGGTTTATTGGACCTTTCGAGATACTCGAGAGGATAGGCACTGTTGCGTACCGGTTAGCGTTACCGCCCAGCATGTCAGGTGTCCACGAGGTGTTTCACGTCTCCATGCTCCGGAATATATACTCCAGATCCAGCTCATGTGGTGGATTGGGGACAGATTGAGGTTGACACTGATGGGACCTTTGAGGAGGGACCAGTGTGCATTGTTGATAGCCGTGATCAGGTTTTGCGACGCAAGACCGTGAGGCTAGTGAGAGTGCTATGGCGGCACTGTGGAGTGGAGGAGTCAACGTGGGAGCGCGAGGACACGATGCGGGCCACCTATCCCTTCTTGTTTAGGGATGAAGGTACGTGGTTTAGTCGTTTAAGATTTAAATGACTAGTTTACATGCATGGTAGAGTGCACGTTGCATATGCATGTGGTGATTAAGATTGTCCTGAATTTCGGGACGAAATTCCTTTTAAGGAGGGGAGAATGTAAGACCCGAGAAATTCCAATTTCTGGAATAAGGGCAAAATCGTAATTTCGATTACAAAATTGTAATTTCGATTAAAAATCCGTAATTTATTCTCTAGATCTCAGATGACGAAACGGATTTCACCGTTGGAATCGTCTCGAAAAATCTAGTTAGCACGTAAAATTTCGTAATTTTCCGAGACAGTCGGAATTTACACGTTTTCGAGGCATCGCGGTTCGGGTGCCGTAAATCGATTTTCGATGCGACGAAAGGCACATATAGCATGTACTCATGTACCATAAGTGGTATGAGTAGAGAAATGATGAAAATGGACGGCCGAAGTAGTGCCGAATATCAAATCTGGGAAATGGAGGGACATAATGGGCATTTTGGAATTTGATTTAAATCATAAAATGCCAAAATAGCCAATAGTGCATCTTCTCCTTAAATGAACCAAAGCAAAAACGTGGGGGAGCAATTTGAAGATCCAGTAGCTGCCATTGTTAGAGAGCTTCTAGAGAGAGAGGGTGCTTCTCTCTAGAAATACGGGCGATCGGACCGTTGGATTTCGACGGAGCAAGAAGGGAAAACGTTCTACGCGGAGCAGGCTACGCGTGGACCCCGGGTTTGAGAGTTTTTGACAACTCCAAGAGGTAGGATTTTCTCCCTACTTGCGTTTTATTCCCATTTTTAAGGGTTTTTCCATGTTTCTGTTGGTTTGGGGCCATTAGGGGCCGTTTGATCGGTCCCAAACATTGGGACGAATTAAGGTAAAATTTTGAAACCAAATGGAGCAGCCCGTGGCTGCTCCATGACTGAAAATGGTGTAAAAGGGTTTGTTTTGGGTGTAAATCATGCTTTGATTGAATTTGGGCCGGGAATGGCCGTGAATTCGGGTTCACTAAGTGAACCGTTGATTTGTGATCTTTCGGGAATAGTAACGAGGGTTTCACTATTCCCGAAACAATATTCAAGAATATATTTTCGTAAAATTATGTGTTTGGTTAAGTAATTCGAATCGAATTGCTTGTGTTTGAACATTAGCCCAAGTGAGCTAATTTTGGTGTTTGAATGATAATTACATAACATGTTGTGTGATTTAATTTTTATGTAAATATATTCATGTTATATATTTGCATGTGATTAGACTGTATTGGAATTGGCATACATGCATTCCATATGCACTGGAACATCCTAGGATTTAGGAGTTAGTGCATGAGATGAGTCTAGAGAAAAATGGTTCGGAGGGTAGTCTAAAATATTAAATTATCGGAGGGTAGTCCAAACCAAATAATATATCAACCGTCGGAGCGGCCCAGTTGATATTATTCATCGGAGGGTAGTCCACAAACAATAATATATATCAATCGTCGGAGCGGCCCAATTGATATATATTACATCGGAGGGTTGTCCACTAATAAACTAATATTCTCATACGAGGCTTAGGCGAGTGTGAGAGAGTCGGTGAGGACTCGGGATCTGAGTTGGTCATGTAGACATTCAAGTAGGATCATGCATTTGCTTGAATGTGTGTTTAAATTGGAACATTGCACTGCACTTAGGTGGTGAGTAGCCCACTTAGGGCGATTCTCCTACTGAGCTTTAGCTCACCCGTCGTGGGACCCCCTTTATTTTACAGGTACAGGGAGCGTGCGAGGGGACGGCTCGTCCTAGAGATGAGATTAGAAGAAAAGCCGGATTGTGGCTTGGCTTGACGATATCTGCATGTATTAGAATTTTTCTAATTTTAATATATGTTGTATAAGAGTAAATTATTAACTTTTAAAACTATTGGATATAGTTGTTGTAGTATGATGAGTATTGTTTATGGGCCCAAGTGGCCGTCTTATTCATATTGTGAATATATTGGACTGTTTGGGACAGGTATTTGCAGGTTATGTATTTGGGTAGAGCTCCCCGTACAAAGGAGACTCTGCCGATTTCGTGAAAAAATGGGTCACCGACATTCCGAGTATTCCGCTGGTTGACGGGTAGTCAACGGACCCCCAGTTTTTGGG
>JAREIK010004932.1:0-12500 GCA_029783825.1 Sapria himalayana
GATCGTAACCGGTGCCGCTGTTCTTAGTCTCGAATCAGCCTGACCTTCTTCCTTTCCTGGCTTGGCTTGGTTGACTGAGAGATTCTTGGTGACTCTAAGCCAGAAAAAAGCCCTTAGCGGCCTTCGCTTTATGCCTTTCTAGTGCTAGTAGCAGTAGTAGTCTAAGCTCTTTCTTTGCAAGACAAGAATAGGGTGCAGCTTTTGTTGTGCTAGAATCAGCAATGGGACTCGAGGAAGGGGGAATCAGATCAATCTCTATCCATTTCTTTTTCATTTTTAATGTCCAGATGATAAGAATTTGTCAACTACTGGCACATCTTTAGGAACTGCATTTCTACCCTGTATGGTATGACCTAGCCGTCTTTACTCTTTTTTTAGCGGCTTTTCAGTCAGTTTGAAAGAGTTTGAGAAGAGAGATGATGATAAAGATAGTTGAGGCTAGAGAATCAGCTGTTGGAGATAAAAAGAGAGGAATGAGATCTTTGGGTTTTTCCTATAATAATAAAAGCTCTTTGCATTTGAAGAAGAATAGTAATCCCTTTCATCAGCTCTTGCTTTTGGGGAATAAGCTGGCTTTAAAGACCTTGCCCTGAAGTGAAGCATAAAAAAGAAAAAGTGAAAAGTAGCGATTTGAACTTCATACACAAAAGATGAAAGAATGCATTGAATTTGACTGCAAGAAAAGAGACTGAATAGAGGGAAGTAGGGGAGGGATCAAGTCTATATAAACTTCCTTCAAGATCCACTTGGAAATAGAGTATTTAACGAACTCTCGTGAAGAGGTATGAAGCTAGAATCAATCTCACTTGGCAGACTATTTCAATCAACTTGAACTTCATGCATTGGATTTTGTGATCACTAGAAGTTCCTCTCCTCCAGCAAGTAGAAAGAATGCGGGCGATCAGATCTCCTGAGAAAGTGCAAGGATGACAAGAACTCTACCACCTTCCCCTCAAATCAGTCATTTTTGGTACAGCCTCTTAAGCACTTTATTTCAGAGGATAAGTTCCCTCTGCCTCTGGGCTACTCTCTTTTCTCTGAGGCCCAGATTCTCTTGCTCGATCACTATTTAAAAGGGCCATGACAAGAAAGAATATGAATAGGAAAGCCCCTTCTCCCCTAGTATTCCCGGTAAGGTTATGGTTCGAGAAAAGATAAATGAAAAGCGCGCTCTCTGAGAAGAAAAGGAGAATATAATGCTAAAATGCACTGCTAAAGCCCTTGCTTGGAATTCGGATAAGCAAAGGAGAGTACGAATTAGAGCCTCACATTGCATTGCATCACAACTGCGCACTTCCCCATATTCAAATCTCACCTTCCAGCAGCTCCATAAATTCCTAGGGATCGTAATCAATTAAATGTCAGACTCAAATTAAAGGAAGATCGATCTTTCTTCTTCAAGCTCATGAAAAAGAAGAATCCTCTAGCACGGACAGATGACCACAGAGCAAGAGAGCAGGGGTGAAAAAGCTTGAATCTTTGGCACATAACTTGCCACCAATCAATCTTCCGTACCAAAGGTAAAAAAATCTTGCAGACTGAAGAGAAAAATGCTATCATAAACAAGACGACAGAGGAAGCAGATACATCCTGCAGTCCACTTCACAGTGGGAAAGAAACTTATGCGGAGCCAAGAAATGAAGGTACACGAGAGTGCCGTACAACGAAGATCCCAGAAGAGAGCAATGGGTGAATGAAATCTCTATTGATGATCGAAAACGATATCGAGAAAAATGGCTACGAGCATGGTATGAAGGATACATACACAAGAGAGCCTTTTTTTACTGACGTGACAGCAGGAGACCTCAGCCGCAGCACGACAACAGTCAGAATGGATAGTCACTGAAGGAAGGATAACTTACTATCCAATCTTCCTCCCACGCTGCCATACAGAGAAGTCACTGCCGTCCCTGTAGTCAGATCTACCTACCGGGAACTCCGACAAAGAACCGGTCATCAAAAATCCAGAATGGACCAGTGCAGCACCTGAGGCAGTAGATTCCAGGCTCAAAGTCCAAAGATCGCCTTCAAAGGAAAATCTGTAGAAGACCAGCCAGAGAAGTCAGAAAAGACTGACTCATAAGATCAATTGACGATTCTGATGGACGAATTTGCTTTGTATAGGCGCCACTCATACTGAAAAACATTATTAGTATCCTCCACAAAAGGTGTTCGAAAACCAGAAGCCTGTGGCAGACTTCGCTGATAAACCTCTTCACGATTGCAGAGAGAACACTTGAAAAATCTCATTGCGAGAAATTACTTTTTTTAAATAGGAACTCGCCTAGCCTATATGAATGGATTCCGAGATGAACCCTTGAGAAGGAATTTTTTCGTGTCTTAGGGCCTTGAAAGAATAGGTTTTTTGCATCAAGAGGCTGTGAGGAAATAAGTAACATAGTTAATGAGGAAGGGGTATGCATCTTATCATCTTCTATGATAGAATAAGAAACGAAAGAGAAAGACTGCACATGAATCTTACTCTAGAAATGCCTGTGGAATGTCCATCATCGAGAATAAGTCGATTCGCTGAAGCATAAAAGAGAAGGAAGAAGAGATCTTATTAGTTTAGTTAACCCTTGGCCCTTAGCATCTCAAGAATGCGCTCTTCTCAAGCGAATCCAAATAGGTGTTGGTTTGCGCAATGGAAGAAGAAGGGGTTGCGCACGAAGAAAACGATCTTTAGCAGACGGAATATAGCAGACATGATCAATAATTAAAAAGAGGACAAGGGATGCTTGTTCGACCTTCGGGATAAACGCTCTTTGAATGGGTTCTTTGACAGATTTCCTTTCCGTTGCGCCCCTTGCCTTTCTTACTGGATTTCCAGTTGATGGGGAAGGCTTGGCAAAGAAGCTTGTGTCGGAAGAGAAGTGGAAAACAAAGCTGTTCGGGCTTAACCTGAACCTGATTGCCCTAGTAGGAGTCAGAATAAGGTTGAGGCTTGAAGACAAGCAACTGACATCTCGGATCTTGCCATTGCCAGGAGCATGGATGCCGAGAATGCCCTCAGTCTATGTCTGTCTATATAGGCTTTAAGGAAAAAGAAAAAGGCAAGTACCAAAAAAAAAGAAAGGCTTTTAAGGTTGACCCACAAACGCCTGGGAACTGCTTCATCTGAGTTAGAAACCACGTATGCATCCCTCGGTCTTAGTGACCGGAGATATAACCCTGCAAATACATTTACGGATTGGTATTAAAGCTCCGTCCTGAACTAAATAATAAATATTTCCACTAATATCTTTTCTCAAAGCTTGTCAAGATCACTTTCTGCAAATGATGTGAAGAATACTTCTAACGGATGTAGGTTACCTCCTTCTTGTTTGACCGAGGTTAGTAGAACCTTGGGAGTCGGTTGCTCTTCGACAGCAACTCTATCTGCTCCGGGCCCATGATACCATGATCACTTTGTCCGATTGAAAAGCTTATGATCCATCTTTATGAGGAATCCTCCTTTAGCGGCTAGCTACCGGTGTAGTGATTTTGGGGTCCTTTCGATTCTCTCGAAATGCCGAACAGGAGTTCATTCTGTCAATATTCAGAGTGGAGGGTCTTATTTTCTTTTTTAAGAAAGGAGGTAGGTTGTTGCTCCGAGACTGCTATAACCAGATGGAGTGATTGGCTTTCCGAATCGTCTCAAAAAGGTTCCTCCCAATACCAACTCTGCGAACCATACTTTGCCGGATTCCCCACTCATAAAGAGAAGAGCGTACACCTTTGAAAATCTATCTTCTAGGCCGGGGGGTTTGTCCATTGGGATTGGGGAACGGGAAGTAGGCCTTCGGGTAACTAGAGATAACCTGCGACGCTTGGAAGTTCTACTGCTCGCCTTGAGCTTTGTTCGGTACATATTCGGACTGACTACTTTCCTATTGATTTCTATTGGAAGACGGGAGCGTCTAGCCATTGAATAAGGCATTTAGCAGAGCTGGCGGAATTAGCAAGACCGTTCTGCAGGAGTACCGGCTTGAGAACCGGACTGAACTGGGACGTTATCAGGAGTGGCTTACTGCTCACCAAAGTGAAATAGCGTTGACACTGAAAGCGGGCTCTAGAGCACTGCGACATTGGTGCGCGGTAAATAAGATGGCACGACGATCTATATGGAAGGGCAACAAGACTGGCTCGGGAACTGAAATGGATGCGCAAGGGTAGTAACCATGCGAAAACAACGTTCAGGACTACGGAGTTGGCCTCCCGAGGAAATGACTATCCTTATTACTACAGGATAGGCTTAAGCGGAGTTGCACGCCCCGCCGAGGAACCTGCGGACGATGGAGCGAAACGATGCAGAACGGGAAGTAGGCTCAGTGATTCGTCGGAATTGTAACCTCTCATGGCTTCGGAGGGGCAAAGTCAATCTGAGTAGAGTAATCGGACCTTACTTAGGCCCACCTCCCTGGCCGAATTCGAAGTGCTCGGATGAGACAAATGCAGACGGATTGCTCGTTGAAAGCAGAGGAGGAGTTAACAGGACGGGGAGACTGCTTCAAGCCATACAAGGACTTCTTCACTAGTAGAAAAGGGAAGTTATATACGATTGTCAGTCTTATTGATTCATTATCAGTTACTTCATTGGAAGTCAAAACTACCAAGTAGACATCTAGACATTCACAACTCCGCTTTTTTCCTCCTCCTTGAGTCACTCAACTGAATCTGGGCGTTCCAAAGATCCCGTTCCCAGCTTTTTCCAGAGACGGCTGGCAGTTATGGAGCGATTTCCCTCCGGCGGAACTCGTGCAAGGGTTGAGCCGGCGTAGACAGATTTGATCGATTTGAGAATACTTGAGAAAGGCGCTTTCCCCCTCTTAATCTCCCGTGGCTCACAGGTTACCTTCACCCTGTGTGAGAGAAAGGAACCCCCGAGGTTATGTGAAATAAGCTACCATTAGCTTGAAGAACTGAGATAGTATGCTATGCGCAGACTGACTGCTGCTTGCTTTCTTTGATGAATTGATGAGTGAAGGGCGATGCCAGTCGATTTAGACTCTGATTCCTACATACCAGACTTTGATCAATCATACATGATAGGAGAGAAATCGTCTGATTAAGAAAGAAGGGTTCCCCCTCTCGCTAATACAATACGGGGATAACCCTGACATTACCCCTTAATCAATTCCCGTCTTCTCTAGTGGGAATTAAGATCCCGAATAACTAAATAGCGTCAGTGAGGATGCCCATGCCCAGTAGCTTCTCTTTCAGCTTCTTAACCGCGTGGAGCGGAAGAGAGGGAATAGCTGGCTGATAGGTGCCCAGGCCGGGACATCATTCGTTTCTCCTCCTCTAGCTGCTGGCGAGGGACAATCGACCGATCCCTGGAACCACATTTATACGTATATGGATAGATAGATAGCGACTCTTCCTCTTGATGACGAGGGACGGAAAGAGAATAAGCTTTCATCGGAATAGGAATATCCGAACTTCAAAGGCAAGAGACGAAGAGACAATAAATTCATTTCCAGACCATGAAAGGATCGGATCGAAGGGAGGTTGAAAAGCTGTTACAGAATAAGCTGCTCTTCTTTCATAAGCAAATGTACTTGGTGGGTAGGGCATTCTATTCTAAAGGCATTCATTTCATCATCGCCTGGCTCAGGGAAATTACTATCAGTTCTTACGAACTGCCTTTCCCATCTCTAAAGTAAAGGTAGTTGATCCGAGGACCTACCTGTTCTTCCTCGCCCAGAAGGTCATGTCGGGACCAGGGAAGCTTCATGGCATTGTTCCGGGGTAAGGTTATCAAGATTCAAAGGAAAGACAATAAATAGTAATAGTAGAAGAGAGAGATCCCACTAGCTTGGCAGTGACTTGTTTCAGCTATTCACAAGGATTGCTCAATTAGAGGTAGGCGTGGTAGCATGGTTGTGTTGACTTCTGCTTCCGAAATAAGAATACGAATTGCTTTCTCTTGCGAGAATGCCTTCCATGCCAAGCAGCAGGGTTGAAGGAATAAGACTGCAGGTGTGTGTGGTATAACTCTTATCTGTTCGCTCCTGTCGACTCTGAACTCATGGTAGGATGGGCTACTAACTAGATTAGACGTGGAAAGGAACCTCAGAAAAGAGGGTCGGGGGTGGTACAGAGACTACAACGAGTTCTGTTACCCGGTTCCGCTCTTCTAATAGAATCTGTTCTTTCGAGGTGATCGCTCTCATAAAGCTCCGTTGAGGCGACGACCAATATGAGTCTCGACGACTGTGGACTACAGGTGAAGGCTAACGTCATGTCGTAGTCACTACAGTTAGGGGAGCTAGCTTGTTGACTTCCCCAGAAAATGTGTCATAGACAAGTATTTAAAGAGGCAGGATCAATACCGAAAGACGAAAGAAGCCAGTAGTACCTGCTTTAGTTGACCCTGTAGGCATACCAGAGAGACACAACCAGAGAGAGCGACTAAAAAAAGGCCTAGTTAGAGTCTCGACTCACTGCAAGCTGCTTCCCCAACCTTCAAACCGAAAGAAGAGTTCTCTGCCCCAGGTGTAAAGTCATTGTAGTTACCTAAAGTTCCACACATAAATGCCGTCGGCATCTCCTACTTGCTACAATTGCTTTAGAGCGCGAGCAGCAAGGAAAGGGCAGTAAGTGCGAACGAAAAGGGAAGGGCATGACAGAAGGGAGATAGACCTCCTATAAGCATTATTCTCTTTTGAGGTAACTGCTGACTCTGATATGATTAGTTCCGTGGGCTAGTAGATCACTATTAAGGTGAGGGTCCGAATGAGGCTCAATCTTTCCTATACTCCTAAATAGAGTCGCAGTAGTCTTCCCTACATTCAGATTTTAAGCACCTACTGGGGAATCGGCTTGCAAGGAAAATCTTGATCGAAGGGTCCCTCTATTTCCCTCCATCTCCGGCTAGAAAGGATGTATGGGTCACACTTTGATGTCTCACTGGTTTAGATACGACGAGATTATCATCAAAGTTCGGGAGTCTCAACCCTGAATACCTCACCGGAAGGTGAAACATGACCACATTCAGCGAAGAGTTGCAGGTCTGTGTCACCTTAATGCATTATAAATTGCAAAGGTAAATTACAAACATAAACTTAAATTCTATAGGTTAGATTTATTAATTAAGAATTTGTAAGACTACTGTAATTAGGGATACTTATTCATTTTGTGTTTGGTGTAGTCTTTTGAAGGCTTTAGGGGCGCCTCAAGCAGTGCAGGAGAGGAGTATACATTGCTAGAGGAGAGTCGTTTTTGGACACCCAAGCTTTGCAGCCACTTGCGGCAGAATTTCCAAATATAGTTAGTATGGAGATGTTAGCACAAGAAGGCGAACTTTCACCATATATCAATAAGTCCTCCGCTCCGGCTGCTATTGACTACATTGTCTCACTGAGCAGCAATGTCTTTGTACCTTCTCATGGAGGAAACATGGGCCGAATCATGCAGGTAAGTGCCCAATAAATTTCATACTAGCTACTTCCACGAATAGACTGTTAGGCACCCCTAAGTATCGATTTGTGAGAGTTCAGCCATTTAACAAAGAAAGACGGACTCTCCGCTTGAACTGATAGCTATTGCGAATCAAAGCTTGAGAAAAGAGAGGAAAACCTTGTTCACCTCAGAGTTATTCTGAAAACAGAAGACCCGAGTTGCTGGTATGTTTAATCAGATTATAAGGAAATGGAGATAACATCACAGATTAAAAAAATAGTTGAAAAAAGTTGGAATTAAAAGCACATAGGGAAAGCATGAATTAATACGTAGGAAAGGGCTTGGGCTACTAATCCGATAGATAGATGAATCAATGAATTGAACCGCTGGAAATGATTCATATTCTTGTGAGCCAGCCTTGTTTATCTATGCCTACCTGAAACCACCCCTCTTAGGGGTGTACACAGACCTGCGAGATAGTCATTCAACCATCGCTCCTTTAGCTACACATGGTGTGTCATGCAAACTGTAATTGAGAAATTGGGTATTAGCAGTTTCATTTCGATGTACATCAATGATTGGAATTCCTGCCTAAGGATAGGACGCTCCCCTTCGCTTCAGTGTCTTTCCCAGCTCTCGAGGCATAGGAATCTGCTCCCAGCCGCCCGTCAAAAGGTGGGTGCTCCCCAATTCTCGCATCTTTCGTTCAACTCCAACTATGCAAATAAAAGAGTAGATCATCCTGGCAAACCACCTTCGTAAACAGAAGAATGTAAAGTCTCCGCTCCGCCTCTAGAATTCTCTCATTCTTAACAGCCCGAGAAAATCCAAGCCAGTCTTTCGATCCTTGTCCGATACAGCAGCTGGATCCCCGCCTTTCCAATCTTCCTCTATAAATTCTCTTTTGAATGGATAGATGTATTCTTTTAAGTAAGGCACGAGTCTCGGGCCCGGAATAAGCGGTTTTTTTTCCAAATGCCGCAGAAGGAAGAGAAGTGGGAAAAGAAGCTGCTCTCCTAACCGATACCGGTGGTGGAGGACGTTAATCAGTAGCAGCTGTTGATGGAATAGAAGCTCTTCCTCTTCGAGTATACGGTTTTTGAAAGCTAACTTCATGCCTAAGCCCTGTTACAGTAAGAAAGGAAACTGTGATCGCATCCGCTCCCCTCTTGCTTTTTCAACCAAAAATCCCGAGAATAGTCAGATCAGGGGGAAGGGGGTGCTATAGCCCTTGTTCAAGAATGGCTTTGTTCAATCAGACACTCTTAAGGCTCTCGTAACCCTTGCTTGGCTCTTTCCTGTTGATGCGGATTACGTCTGACCTTCTTATCCGTCGATTGCTATTATGGAGAGGGGAGAACGGGGCTGACTCCGAAACCAACGGCTAGGCTAGGTAGCAGTTCATTCGAGCTCCTTGTAGCAGTAGGAGGAGATATTCCCTCGACGTTTATAGGGACTTTTGGCACCTCGATCAATATCCTATCACACAGGTAAGAAAGAGGGTTCCCTATTCACTCTACCTTCAAGACCAATCGAAGAGCCTACAAGACTGCAAAGAGAGGAAAGAATCGTAAGCTTTTTTAAAGGCCTTACCACAGTAAAGAAAAGATCGGAGCTTATGGCTTGGTTCCGAAATGGAATGATGCGAAAGATGGAAGTACATTCCCCCCTCCTGGGGCTTCCACACCACCTCCAATGAGAGAGAAAAGGAAGAGTCGGAAGAGGTACAAGAAACAAATCGACCTTTCGGGCGGCCGAGGTAAAAGAAAGAAAAGAACCGGCAATCAAATGAAAAGAAGTGCCTAACTCGAAAATGCAACTCTCCGACTAAACCATAGGCAAATCCTTCTACACAGCAAGGGAAATGGTCCTTACTTAGACAACTCAAAGAAAACAATGACAGTTTTCCAAGCCTAACAAACGAAATTTCCGGCAATGATGCCAAAGGCTCTTATTCCGGCCAAGACTTGGACGACTTGGAAATGTGATAGCTGAATAGCTCAGCCCTCTCTACGCCTTCAACAATGAGATTTCAAAAGACGATTCTTTCTCCACTGCTTCCTGAACTGGGTTGGTTAAAGAACTCTCTTTCAAGTCCCTGAGGAACATCGCTTGCATCTCTTTAGTTCGAATGCTTTTCTGCTTTGAAAACTTATCTCATCTTAGAAAGACTTCTGTCTTACCCAAATCTTTAGCCTTTAGCACCGTCTTCTCTTTATCCAAAAAACCTGCAATCTGTCACGACGGCAGAGAGAAATGAATTGAAAATTACTGCACACATGCTATATCTTCGATTTAATTAAGCAAGCCAGCGCGTCGGTAATCAGACTGAGACTACTTTGATTTTAATGTGTCTTCTGGATCATCGAATGAAAGTGCCAATTCAGGTGGAGAATCGGGGGGAGTCTTCCTCTAGCTTAATCCTTGGCTACGTTTCGAAATGTGATTGCAGCCGAGAACGAGACTGAGATCTATCAGCGGATCAAAAATCTCGAGAATGTCCATTATTACAGCATTCCGCCCCACGGCGAGTATGAAGCCATAGAAGACATCATTTCGATCAAGCAATCAATGTCAACAATTTCGAGAAGAGTATTTTGAACTCCAAGTTTTAGAACGCAAGGGCCTATTGCAAGATAGGCTCCAGAATCTAATGCTCGCTGAGCGGAATATCGAGCGCATTATGGAATTGTCACCCTATACCGATGTAAGAAAGAGGTCGTAAGTTGCAGAAAACTGCTCCCTGAGTATGTGTTTGGATTGGAGGTCAGGATACCATAAGAATGGAAACCGAGGATTGCATAGAACTGCTTTTACTACTCTGGTCACTATGACTTCCTACCCTTTGGTCTAACTAAAGCTCCCTCAACTTTTCACAGTCTAATTAATGAGATCTTTCTTAGCCATTAGGACAGGGCAGATGAAATGCTTTTACGAAAACTAGCGCTTCAGTGTGCCAAGGTTAAGTTAGAAAGTTCATCATAGAAGGAAGAATCAGTCTGGGCTTTTCTGTCTGTTTGATATTATATAAAGTACCAATCCTAGCAGTGAGGGATGGTATTCCTATATAAATAGATCTTCCCCTCGCTCTTTCATTCCAGTCAGCGGGGAACCAACTAATCAATATATGTATTAACGAATAGCCAAAAGGGAAGGAAGAAGTCACTAGCCGGTCTAGAATAACCTACTTCCGGCCGGATAAAGCGATGATAAAGCGATAAGGCAAGGGTGCATGGTACCTTTCTCTTAAAAGGAGAAGACTTGGCTAATACGTGGATGTTAGTAGGGTCCCAAGTATACCTTTCTTTCAGTGGGCCTATCTCAATAATTGGACTAGCGCAGTTGTAGGAAGACCTTTAATAAGAAAAGTTTCCTGAGCTAGGGTAGTGAAATAACTAAGACCTTTCTAATCTCTTGCAGCCAGTTTAGATTCTCTTTCTGCTGACCTTCCCGGTACCTTCGAGTCGAGGAGGTCCATCCGAGCGAGTTGAAGTTTTGATTCTAGTAAGACTCTTTTTTTGTTGGAGTAGCTTTTGTTTGTTTGGCTTTCTGGACGATTTATTGGCTTCTTATATCCCGTAAGGAGTTTGAAGTATTTCCATTGGATCCACCCTACCAGTCCTAGTGGGATTATCTTTAGTTAGTAGTGAACTTTCTTTCCCTGAGGTTGGAGGTTCATTTGTAGTTTTTTTCCTGAGGATTGAATTCCCTTGTGCCTTTCCTGCGGTAGGAGGTCTATCCCCTCCAGTTTCCATTGATATAGTAGTAGTTACAGTGCCGTAACAGGGAACGTCCATCTTAGGGCTGTTCCATAGTCTTCCTTAAGGGAAAGCAAGCGAATAGTTTCATACGAGTGCCCCTTTTTACAGCCCTTTTTCATTCCCTCTCTCTTCCTTAGACAAGTAGTAAGATTCTATATAGGTAAAAAACTGGATCTGGGGTTGGGCTACCTTCACTCCCGAGATATATACAAGAGGTAAATGGCACCAAGAGAGAAGTCATCCTCCGGCCAATAATCTATTTAGGCGCAATAGTAGTCAATTTAAGAGATTTCCAGCCAGGGAGGGCGAGAGAGAATGGCGGGGTCGGAAGCCACGGATGCCCTTGCACAGTATTAGTATTCTCAAAGTAATATCAGTAGTTGGAGCGAGGGACCAGCGCTCGCGTCGGTAACGAACAGAGTTAAGGGAATGGTTATTCCTGAGTTGGTTAATTCATTTCCCCGTTGTTGTTATTGAGTGAATCGATCTGTGCTGTTAGCGCAGTTGTTGGTTAGTGAATAGATACCTTTTCTGTTCTTGCTTAGTTCATCGATCTGGATTTTAGTACTTTCTGTGTTCAGCATTTTTTTTTAGTAGCTAGTAGCGCACCCGAAGGAAGTCAGTACTCACCCTCCAAGTAGCTAGCAGGCTCAGTAGAGAAAGGAAATGTGAATGTTGTAAGTCAATACAAATATCTTCTCTAAGGCCGAGTTGAGTTTTATACTAGTAAATCCATTTAAAAACTTGTTGGAGGCGGGATAAGTCTAACTGCCTTTAAAAAGCATGAAAATAAGCGTTTTCACGAAATGATTGGATCACGAGTTTGAGGTCATTTTAGTAAATAGAAAGAAGAAAATGGGATTGTTGCTCTTGAAAAGCGAGCACTATACTCTTTCTTAGAAAACAGAATCCGAATCAACTAAGTCAAGCCTAATCACTCACTACGAAGAAGTGAAGAAAGCCCAATATCTCATTGGGGGGTGCTCCCGTGCCTTCCTCAGGGTATGGGTGATATACTGCTTGATCTATTTAGGAAAGAGCAGAAAGAGCCCGCATAAGAATCGGAATATGGCGAGAAGCGCTGGGATGCGAGAAAGTATGGGCTAAAGAGGAAGATTGTGAGATAGCTCAACTATAAAATACAGGTTTCAATCGATTAGGTAAGCTTGTCTTAGGAAGGGTCTTCAAAAAGAGGCTCTGTCTCCGAGAGTAGGCATTTCTAAAAACTGGGGATTGCACGCAGTAGGTATTAATTTAAGCGGCTAAGAGGATAGGGATCGAAGAACATCCTGCTCGTCAGAGGAAAATATATGTTAAAAGGCTAGCTTTGCTTTCTCAGGGCAGTCAAGATAGAAT
>JAREIK010004933.1:0-41526 GCA_029783825.1 Sapria himalayana
ATGTATATTCTTTCTTTAGACCTGGTTTACAAATTTCACCAAAAGCTTCAAGGATGGTCATGGTAATGCTAGTGGTTGGAAGGATACCCCATTAGATCTAGCCCCAAGAGCAAAGAAAATGTGAGATATTTTTTGATTCACCATGTGCAAGAACCACTAGTGGTTGGAATTGCATGAATTTGTTCCTCCAATTTGAATTGTTTCCTACTATGGATGTGTATGATGATGAACTATACTATAGTTATATTGACTCATACAATGAACCAACGGTGTTTGCTTCGAACCAAGAGAGGAACCATAAGGTAGTAGAAGCTACAAGGTTGATGGACGGATACAATGAAGCTAAGCGATCAAAATCATTGGTGCAAGCACACGGAGAGGAGAATAAATATTCTAAGAAGGCTGCACGAGAGTATGGTGTTTGCCGAGGGTGGTGGAGCAAAGCATCCCTTTTATAAGCCTTGGGACCGAGAGAGAGTTCTGGTCGCAGGGAGGCAAGGTGTGAACTTTGATGCGCAAGCCTGGCTAATGCCTTGTCTTCCAAGTTTTCCTCTAAGAGTTTTTAGAGATATTTTCTTAGATTTAAATAACATTCGCAATTCTTATTTATGTTGATAGTGAAGTTTTGTGCCATCTGTCAAGTATAAATGGGATAATAATAATTTGTCGCAGTAATGAAATTAAAAGGCAAAAGATATAATATCAACAATATGTAATCACATAGAAAAACATATATCAGGCTTATATATGAGCCTCTGTATGACAAGATATAATATATGATAGGTTTGTAGAGAAGCAAATTTTTTACTTTCTTTATGTAATTCTTCACACAAACACTACACTCTCTTTCTGTCTCTCTCTCTCCCTCTCTCATTCTTTCTGTGTCACACTCTCTCCCTCTCATTCTTTCAATGCCACTCTCTCTTTCTCTAACTATTTTCTTTGCTCTTTACTTTCTTGCTTGCTATCTTTCTCTCTCTCTATCCCTTTCTCTCTCTCCCCCCCCCTCTCTCCCCCCTCTCTCTCCCGCTCTCTCCCTCTCTCTCCCTCTCCTCTCTCTCCCCTCCCTCTCCCTCTCTCCCTCCCTCTCTCTCTCCCTATCTCTCTCTCCCCCTCCTCCCTCTCTCTCTCTCTCTCTCTCCCTCTCTCTCTCTCTCCCTCTCTCTCCCCATCCTCCCCCTCTCTCTCTTTCTCTCTCTCTCCCCCCTCCCCCCCTCTCCCCCCCTCTTCCCCCTCTCTCCCCCCTCTCTCCCCCTCTCTTCCTCCCTCTCCCCCCCACTCTTTTCCTCTCCCTCTCTCTCTCTCTTCATGTCTCTCTCTTTCTCTCTCTCTCTCTCTCTCTCTATCTCTCTCTCCTCACTCTCTCTCTCTTTCTCTCACTTTAATGATCTTCTTGCTTTAAGTAATTTTTGGAATTTTATAAATTATAAATTATATCAAATAATATGGTTTATGCCTTTAAAATTATTTCATATTATATTCATAAAAAATAATATGAATTCTTAAAAAATTATAACCAATTATATATATATATCAAATACTATTTTATAATATCATATTATTTTTTTTATTTATGAAATAATATTATAAATTTATCCATATTTTATAAATTTATCCATATATTATAAATTTATCCATATATTATAAATAATATGAAATGTTATAAATTTTGTATGGATATACATTTATATAATTTATTCATAGTTATATTAAATAATATGTTTTTTAATAAATCAAATAATATGAAAATTTGATTATCAATTTTTAGTTTTCATGGTTATTAGTATTATTATTATTTTTTCTTCATTTTTATAATCATTAGTAAATTTTTTTATTTTAGAAATTCATTTCATTAATTTATAAATAATATTACAAAAAATAACCATTAAAATTTCATAAACTATTAACCATAAATTTATTTATTTATGAAATAATTTCATTTATGGTTAAATAAAAATTTATTTAATATATTAAATTTAAATAAATAAATTTTTATAATTTTATTTTTCTTTTTTATTTTTCTTTTTTTTATATTTATAACCTTTTTTTTTTAATTTTAGTTTCCTTGAAATATACAAATGCTAGGGCATTCAAGCAATAAATCTATATTTCTGATATTTGCAAAGAGAGGAGAAGAAAAACGAGAGCAATTTACAATTCTATCTCTTCTTATAACCAGGTAAAATTATCAATGTTCTTCTCCTTCAGAATACTATTTACATTTCTCTCTCTCTCTCAATTTTATTTTCTCTGGTGGAGTTTGGTTTATAAAGATTAATCAGTTTTTATGCTTTTTTTCATTTTCCCTCAAGTTTTCTTCTTCTTTCTCCTATTTTCACATTACTTATATAATTTTGACTCTCAACCATGAGTGAAACAACAATTGGGTAGTGTAAACTTTGTCCATTTAATGATTAATTTTTTATGGTTTTATGTATTTCAAATAAAAAAATGAAGAGCAAGGTACTATAATTGTTTATTAGTAAAAAATTAATAGAGGTATTGTAATTTTTAATATTAAAAGAAATTCATCCTATTTTAATAGTAAAATAGGATGATAAAAAGACTAGTTTAAGAGTAAGGTACTATAATTTTTTAAATTCAAGTTTTATCATATCTTTGTCCTATATAAAAAGTCTGCTTATTATTTCCTGCTTCTATAATAAAAGAATAAAAACACAATGTTTATGGTTTTTGTTTTGATTGTCTCTGAAAATTTATGTCATTATTATTTTTTCTTCATGCTCAATTTGATAGACGTAGCCCCCAAATAATATTATTAAAATAGGAATTTTCTTTGTTTCTATACATAGTTTTATTTAAAATTGGTTGTGAATAATTATTTGATAATGATATTCTGGTCTATCATGCTTCTCAACTGTAAAAAGAATAGAAAACTAAAAAATTATAATAACTAAAAATTAAAATATATAGAATTCAAATAATAATTATATATTACTATTTTTAAATTAAAACAAATGAATCCAAAATTAAAACCAAATAAACTAGATATACCCAACTATTGGCAGTCTTAACTATAATATCCTAAAAAAGTCAAGTAACTGGAAATTCATAATTTAACTAGGCCTATTTTCTATTAATAGTTTGATTTTTTTTTAATAGATCCCTAACATATCTATTTTCATTAGTGATCTAACTTTTAAGTGATTTAATTAAGTTGAATATTAAAAACTATTTAAAAGTTAGCCTTCATGACAATTATAAATATATGATGCTGATTATAGCCACAATATATCATGTATAAGTGTGACAAAATTCATTAAAATTAGAAATTTGACTTAGCTATTTAGATTATAGTCAAAAGTTAAAATGATTAACTAAAAGTGAAATCCATTAATAATTAAAATTTAATTATTATTAACTATGTATGTGCATCCATATGAATCAATAGTCAATTGGTTATGAGTGTTTCATAAAGAGTCAAATGACGATAATTTAAAATGATGATAGACTTAATTTATTTTGTGCTAAGCTAAATTTTGGCAAAATGCCATCTAGAAATAATTAGAAATGAATTTCTTTTGAGTGTTACATAAAGATATTATTACTAGCAACTTAAAATGATATTTAAACTAGTTTTTTAAAACTTACTTGAAACTTGCAAAGACACGCTTTCATATCTAATAATAGTAAATTAATAATTATTTTTGTAATATTATGGTAGAAGAAAAATTGAAGACTACTAAGTGTGAGTGTGTATAGATTGAATACACCAAACAAATACACACACTCACAGATAGACTAAGGCAAATCCTTCTGATTTTTAAGCCAAAATAAATAACATTAGTGTTAATCATGTATGAAAACTACTTGAGTGAGAGTTAGCCAAATTAATTATCCAAGGTAAATTCTTATGATTTTTTTAAATACACACTTACACATAGATGATTAACACAATTGTTGTTAAAAGTAAGAGTGTATAGATTGAATGCATGTTTAGCTTCAAATTATAATAGATGATTAGCATTGCTTGTGTATTCACTGCACCAATTTTTCTTCATTAGTTTCATTAGGAAACTTTTATTTTAACCAATGATTGTGTATTCACTAAACTAATTTATTCTAGAACAATTTAATTAAAAGAAAATCATATATTTTTTGGTGTATGATTCAAAAGGGTTTACAAATGATGGAAGTTTTGACTCTTTATTGTGCTTGTGTTAGAGATAATATTTTGGGTTAAGCCAAAATATTTATTATTTTAATTGGAAATTAAGTTAGGTAAAACTAATATCTCAGAGAGTTTGGTTGCTCACATTGATATAGCAGGCTAAACATACTCAACCTAGATCTTTGTTGCTCATTTAATTGGCTATTAAATGAGCAATGATATTAGTGACTAGAATCATACATGTTGAAGAATGAGCTTGGAATTTTAGAATTCATACATCTTTTGGTCAAAAAAATGGATCATCATTTTGATAATGTGGTAGGGTTGAACTACAACATGATGAACTTATCTGCCTCATCTTTAAATTCTTCACTTGAAGTAATTTAACTAAGTTTTTTTTGATTTGTGATTTCATAATGGTCAGTGTGAGCTCGACATTATGTTCCATTTGGAAAAGGCACATTTTATGTAGGATTAGATGGTCATGAATGGTGCATCATGGAGACGAATAAGTCTAATATCATCATCCCAATCCAACTGTTGAAGAAATCATCGTGATAATATTTTAAATGTTTTATGCAAACTAATGTACTATTTCTATTCATTTTCATGCATATAATGGATGAATTTCATGTGTTCATGGACTTAATGTTTATGTGTCATTCTACTTTAATTTATAATAAATGATAAAAATAGAATATGAATTATGATTTTTCTTTCTCTCAAATTTCATAATATTTTCCTTAGCAAATCTTCCATGGAATAAGTTTATATCTTTGATAATTCTCTTGTTTTTTATAGCTTTCACCCTTAGGCTCTTTTATGGTTCAAACAACAAGTTGAACAATGACTCTTCTTAACCAACATTTCACTGTTTCTTTCTCTAAGAAAAATTATTCTTTTTTTTATTTTTTTAAAGTTCTAATGGTCAGGGTCTATGATATCACGTTAGAAAGTAAAAATGAAATAATATGACTTTATTAACCATGATTCGGGATTAAATATAACCCATGAGATTGGAGCACACAAAACACTATGAGTAGCTCATTGAATGAACTATATACAAACTAGAGATATATCTCAACAAAAAAAACATAATCACGCATTTTATTTTTTTATCCGTGACAACTACTAGATTAATGCACATTGCAAAAATTTCTTCTTTCTTATTAATAAAAAATTGTAGCTACTAATTGTTGTTTGGACCATTTAAATATCTCTTATAGATGACTTTACTTTCAAGGATACATCACAGAAACTTAGTGCAATTCATTGGATATTGTCAAGAGGGAGGCAATATGCTTGTTTATGAGTTCGTGCATAATGGAACATTGAAGGAGCATATTTATGGTAACTAAAATCTTATATAAAATTCAATCGATATCAACTGAGGTATTCATTAATGCATGTAACATTGATAGGCCAGTTCACAAATGGAGAAAGTATTAATTGGATCAAGCCGCTCGAGATTGCAGAAGATGCTACAAAAGGATGTTTTTTAAAATTCTTATCAGTGTTTGATTTATTTTTCAAGCATATGTTGTTAGAGAAATGATATTATTTACCTTTTCAATGATTGAGTTGATTCATATGGTCCATGTTCATGCAATTATTCACAAGGATTTAAAAACAAGAAATACTCTTCTTGATAACGATATGAAAGACATTGCAAATGTGCTGCTGCATTTCTTGCTGGTAAGCCAAATATTCGTGATTCCATTTAACTAGTAAAAGCCTATTTTTTTAAGTAGCAGCTAGTTGTGAGGATGAAACCTTCTTTTTTAATGTCACATCTTAAAAGGAATAATAATCATAGAATGTTGATTTATTCTTATCCCATTGCAAATGTGATGAGTAAAAAAATATAGAATGTTCATAAAATAAACAAGTATTGCTTTTAAAAATTATTTTTGTTCCCATTAATTGTATTTTACTAATGATTTATTTTTTGATAATCAGTCTCACTTCCATGGTCATTATATGACCATGGAAAATTGAACCAACGTGGGAGACAAAAAGGCCGATTCAACTCCATCACAATCAAAACCTTTGATACTACTATTATCCTTCTTGAATAAATGGCAAAAAAAAATATGTACTTTGCAAATGAATGAAAGAAAAAAAATATGGTTAAGAATGTTCTAACTATTTTCCAGCATGTGGCTTAGTGTTAGTGGATGCATGGTCCAGCTGGCAACGATGCCATGAGATGTGGTGCCGTGGAAACACAGCCATGGTGCATAACTACCTGGAAGTGCACAGTGTGTGCGTGGTGCAGTGAACGTGCATGTGTTCTTCATGTATTGGACATGCACTATGTGTATGTTTGATGCAGCCATGGTGCAGTGTGTGAAACATGTGGATTGTGTTCGTTGTGTTCTTTTTTTATATGTATCAAAGAGAGTGATTTTCCATGTAGAATCAAGTGAGTAAAAACTATATCGTTGTTATGAAAGTGGCCACTTCTTTCATGGTTCCATCACTATTTGACTACTACAGTAAATGTTAAAAGTTAAGTGTGTAATGAAAAATATTATATTTAATTTATTTATATCTAGCATAGTTTTTTATTTTCTATTTATCACATGAACTTGTGGAGGAGGATGTGTTGTTGGATTGTTGTTGCTCTATGAAAACTCTTGATTGATGCTAATCTCGATTGTTTATAATGGAAAGAGAGAGAGGGAGATTAATTGCTCACTACATGTTTATGATGGAGAGGGAAGTGCTTGAGATACGAGTTGTATATTAGGAAGAAGCGACAGGGCTAGAATCTAATACGTGTAATGACCATGGTGCTTGTGAAATCCCAAAAAAAATGAAAAATAAATAATATGATTTTGTTTCTAGAAAAAAATGGGCAAAGTAGTAATTTTGCAATAATAAATAAGCTGAAAATTTTAGAACACTGATGATAAAATGGGTTTCATTATTCAATTCAGTTTAGAAAATATAGCTACAGTGACAAATTTCATCAAATTTTGAGGAAGGCTGAATTTAATTTTTTTTTATATATTTAAATAATTATTGGAATAAATAAATAAATTAAAACATAAAAATAAAATAGAAACAGAAGACCGCGTGACGACGTCATCATGTGGCTGCACCTTGCGCGATCATGTGTAAAAAGAATTAAAAAATTTTATAATAATAATAGCTTTTTTAAAAAAATAAAATAAAATAAATGTCAGGAATCTAGAAAACGGGATGATGCTTGACGAGGAAAGAAAAATAGAAATATTCTTCTGGAGAGAGAGATATATATATATCACTGTGCAAAGGGAAAAAATATAAATAATCCATTGATTTTATTTTGATCATAACAGATTATTATGGACTTGGAATAGAATAGTCCAAGAACTAAAATTACTCTGTGCGACAAGATCTTCAGTTTGATATGAAATTTATAAAGTTTCCATGAAATTTTACATAAAGTAGTTGTTTTCTCCTATCAGAATTTCTTTCTATTTAAAGCCTATAAATGATCATGTTTTATATTATTTCAATTCGAATTATTAAAAATATCATTGAAAATGGTAAATTGATGAAAAGTTTCTGTATTTTGTTTAGTAAAATTTAGCGTAGGTGAATTGGGTTTGCATTGTTATAGTTGTGTCTGAAATATGATTTAATTATAAATGACATAATTATATTTCATATGCACAGAAACATTCCATATAAATGAGTGGGTGCATTATATATGCATATATAGGTATATGAATTGTATTTGGCGAAATCAAATTAGGATAATGCTGATATTGAGTTACGCGGTATTTTTCTAGAGCATGACTAATATAAATTTGCAAATTCCAATTGAGATATCGTCTAAGCTGAGTTACATGGTGGTTTTTTGAAAATATTCAAGGAAAAAATATTTTGTCAAAAAATATCCAATATATTTTTTGGTGGAGGTCCATATTTCTCGGAGTAAATCTAAGAAAAGTATATTTTGTTCGGAGAAATTTCCAATATGTTTTTCGGAGGAGGTCCATATTTTTTGGAATAATTTCAAAAATAAATATTTTTATAGATATATATGCTTATATATATATATATACCTATATATATATAATATGTCACACTTGGCTTCGGCATGTATGAGGGAGTCAATGGGACTCAGGAATATGAGCATATAAATATTTCATCAATAATTGCATTCATATAAACATTATACTTGAGTGAGTATTGATATATATCCATGATGTTTTACATGCAATTAGAAAGGGAGTAGCCTTGTAAAAGTTTACTTCTACTGAGCTTTGCTCACTCCGTTGTGTGAGCTCTTTCAGGTACAAGTCCAAGATAGATGATAGATCCATATGAGAGATCACACAAGTGAAGAGAATCTGGTTGTGGCTTGAATAATAGAGTATGTATTTTAATTATATTGAGCAAATAAAATGAAAAAAAAAAGTATGGTACACTGAGAAATTTTTATTTTATTACACATTATATTAGATGATGGAATGGAATGGGACCCCATTGGATGGGGTGTCATAGTGCCGCCTTCAAAAAGTGCTCGTTTGAAATGACACATGCATGGTTATTCACAGGAGGTGCACTCACTGTGTCATCTCTCTTTCTTTTGCTTTTCTTATGTTTGTTTTTCCTAGTTATTTAGCTTTTTTTTGTAGTGGATGCTGGTGTTGGTTGCTCAATTGCAACAACAAGGGTGCATGATGCACCGGCAAAGCTCCCTTCTCTTTCTTCCATTTTCCTCCATTTGTTCGCCCAACTGATTCTCATTTGATTTTGCTGCTTCCCTTTGTATTTCACCTTACATTGGGTGTCTATTATTTCCATGTGTTAGTATTCTTGTTTAAAAAAATAAGTTGATAATTGGGTTGTGTATCATTTTATGTATCTATTCAATTGATGGCATCATCTCATTTTGCTAGGTTTGAGTTGTTGGATATGGTGAATAAATATTCATCTTCGTTGGGGAAACATTGGACACACAAGTGTGGTATCTCGGAATTATAAATAGAGTCAGCTATTGGGGTCAGAGTCAGATGCTTGGAGGCTCCAACGAGTGTCTTGATCCTTAATACTAAAGGAAACAACATGGTGTTGGACTCAGACGTGGGAACCCATCCCCAGAAAATACTGCATGAATCAATTTCTCATCGAATGCTGGTTCTTATTTTTGTATTTGTTTCTAATTACTTCTTCTAGTACATTATATTATTTAATTAGTTTTTTGGTTTGTAATTTTGTTGATTAGTTTTCTCTCTTGTTTTTTGTTTCATAATTCTACTTCATCTTCTCAGTAAAAAATGCAAGCCTCTATTTGCATTTGTAGATGAAGCATCGATTAAGGACTAGAACATGCTCGATGATAATTAATCTTTAGTATATGCAGCCCCTAAAAAGAATGAAAAAGGTAATGATAAAGTGCTTGAAATTGAGAGATAAATTTGTTGTGGAAAGAGGTGTCAAAAAAGGTCCGGCCGTGTTGGCCCGATCTAGGGTTTTTGGGCACAATCAGGTTAGCATGCTGTGCTAGGCACAACACGGGCCCATGGCCCAAAATTTGCCTAGGTTTGGGTTGGTTCGACTTTGTTTGGGTCGGCTAGTTCAAATATGGGTGGCAATTTTTTGGCACACGACACCCTCGCACGTCGGGCCTCACCAAGCCTCACCCGTCTGTTGTCAGCTCATCATCCCTCCCATAATGACCATGCTCAGTGCATGGTTATTGGTGCCATGCTTGGCACAACACGTAGGCCAAATCCCTCGGTCCAACATGACACAATTAGTGCCTAGGATGTGCCCAGCATGGGCCTTGGCATGATATTATAGCGTGTCATGCCGACCTAGGCACAGCTATACCATGCTGGGCCCGAGCTAGGACCGGGCCGGCCCGATCCATTTGACACCTATAGTTGTAGATGCTTTAGCTAATGGATCTGGTCAACTAGCCCATCTAAACATTAAGTAATATTTTCCTTCAGATCTGTTTGCTTTTGTTATGTGTTTAGAGTGCGCCTTTCATCAGTTTATTATATTGTGGCTTTAATTCGTGATTTCAATGTTGATAATAATGTTGTCGAGGAAGTTCATAAAAATTTTTCTGAGTAGTCCCAGATGCAATACAATAGTAGATGTCCTATATTGAGTTATAGTTAGCAACCTTGATGAGATAGATAGCACACAGAGTCCCAGTAGAGAAACCACACATGAGAGCCTAACACAAATGCATCCGCTAATGATAAAGATGATGATTTTATTTTAAAAGATTATATACCATTGTTATATTTTTGTTTTAAGTATAAATTATTGATTCATAATAATGTTTGAAGTATTTTTGGGTTTTATTAATTATAAAAAATGGGTTATAATATATATTTTTTATTCAATTAAATATAACATTTTAAAATAAGTAATAAAATTTTTTATAAAAAAATAAAATTGTGAAAATAGTTTTGGAATGAAAATAGATAGGGATTTTGTTGTACATATTTCATGGAAAAATATTAATTACTATTCTTAATTATGATTAAAAATAGGAAGGGAAAAATTATAATAAGCTAGGGAATTTCCGTAATTAAAAAATTTGCTTGAAAATATTTTTTCTCGTAAATATTTTATGACGAACACTTTAGCTTGAAATAATTTACGTCGTTAATCCGTCATTAATCCGTCATTAATCCATCGTTATTGTATTTTAGCGATGGAATAGCCCATAAAGCTAGGGAAATATCACAAGCAATTTGAGCTTTTTCTTCTAGTGAGACAAATAGATAGGCAGATAGATAGACAAGTAGATAGATAGATTAATAGGCAAACATATAGATAGATAGATAGATAGATAGATAGATAAATAGATAAATATATAGATAGATAGTCAGGTAGATACAAAAATAGATAGATAGATAGAAGGATAGATAGACATATAGAAAGAAAGAAAGATAGATAGATAAAAAGATAGATAGACAGATATATAATCATATTAATAGATTAGTTGATAGATAGTTAGATAGATAGGCATATAGATAGATTATAAGAAAGATAAACCTATAGATAGATAGATCGATAGAAATATTGATAGGAAAATATATAGAAAGGTAGAATGACAGATAAACATATAGATAGACATATAGATTAATAGATAGATAGACAAATGGTAAAGAAATAGATAGGCAGATAAATAGATATAATGAAGATAGATAGATAGATATAGAGATAGACAGATACACAAATAGATTGATAGACAGACATACATACAAATAAACATATATACAGATAGTCAAATAGATATATAGATAGACAAATAAAAAGTTTGGTAGATAGATATACAAATAGATATATAGATAGATAGACAGATAGATTAATATACAGATTGATTGATAGATTGATTGATAGACTGATAGACAAATTGATAGACATCTAGATAGATTGATTGATATGCAGATTGAAAGACAGATAGGATGATTGATTGATATACATATAGATAGACAAAAGATAGATAGATATACAAATAGATAGATAGATTAGATAGCCAGACAGACAAACAGATAGATAGATAGATAGACAGAAAGATAGATAGATAAAAAAAATATTAGACATATAGACAAATAGATAGAAAGATAGTTAGATAGATAGAAAAATAGATAGATAGATATATAAATAAATAGATAGATAGAAAGATAGATAAATAGATAGATAGAAAGTTTGACAAATAGATACACAGATAGATAGACAAATAGATATCGACAAAAATAGATAGAAAGATAGATAGATAGATAGATATATATATAGATAGACAAATAGATATACAAATTTATATACAAATTTATATACGAAAATATAGATATATAAATAGATAGATAGATAGATATATAGATAGATAGATAGATAGATAGACAGACAGATAGAGAGACAGATAGATAGAGAGATATATAGACTAATAGATAGACAGATAGATAGATAGTTGATAGATGGATAGATGGATAGATATATAGATAGATAGATAGATAGATAGATAAAGAAAATGTTCGACAGATAGATAAACAGATAGATAGACAAATTATTAGACCAATAGATAGATAGAAAGATAGATAGACAAAAAGATGCTAAGAATGATAAATAGAAAGATATACAGACAGATAGATAAATAAATATATTGATTGATTGACATATAGATAGACAAATAGATAGATAGATAGATAGATAAACAGATAAAAATTAATAGATTGATAGAAAGATAGATATACAAATAGATAGATAAATAGATATATAGATAGATAGATAGATAGATATATAGATAGATAGACATATTGATATACTAGTCGATAAAAAGATAGTTTGATCGATAGATATACATATAGATAGATAATAAGAAAGCTAAACCTATAGATAGATAGATAGATTAATTGATTGATAGACAAATAGATAGAAATGTAGATTGACAGATAGATAGATATATAGATTAATAGATAAATAGATAGATTAAAAAATAGATAGAAAGATAGATAGATATATAGATAGACAGACAAATAAATAGACAAATAGATAGATATAATGATAGACAAATAGATAGACATAGAGACAGACAGATTGATTGATAGATTGATAGATAGACATACGTACAGAAAGATAAATATACAGACAGATAGAGAGGTATATAGATAGATATGTAAATAGTTTAGTTGATAGATATATAGATAAATAGATATGCAAATAGATAGATAGATAGATTGATAGATTAATTTGATTAACAGATCCATAGATAGGCAGAAGATAGGTAGATTAATAGATAGTTTAATAAATAGATTGATACATAGATTGATACAAAAATTGATAGATAACTAGATAGATTTATTGATATGAAGATTGGCAGACAGATAGATTGATTGATTGATAAACATATATATAGATAAAAACATAGATAGCTAGATCAAATAGACATATAGATATAGAAATATATAGACAAATAGATAGACAGATAGAAAGATAGATTATTAGATAGATAGATAGATAGACAAATAGACAGACAAATAGATAGATAGATAGATAGATTATTTGACATACAGACAGAAAGATAGATTGATTAATTAATGAAAGATAATTAGTTAGAAAAATTCACAAATCGATATATAGAAAGATAGATAAAAAGAAAAAAAGATAGATATATTGATTGACAAATAGATATATATATATATATATTTATATATTTATATATATATTTATATTTATATAAAAAAAGATAGATAGATATAAAGATATATAGATAGCCAGATATATAGACTAATACATGTCGAGATAGATTGATTAATAGATAGATAGACAATTAGATAGACTAATAGATAGATAGATAGATAGACTAATAGATAGATAGATAAATAGTTATTAAATAGATAAATAGATAGATAGACAGAAAGATAGAGAAATAGTTATACAGATAGACGATAGATAGAAAGATAAATAGATTAATAGACTAATAGATATATAGAAAGATAGATAAAAAAATAGATACACAAAATGATAGAGAAATAGATAGACAAATTGATATATAGATAGATTGATAGATTGATTGACAAATAGATAGACAAATAGATAGATTGATCAAAAGACAAATTAATTATGATAGTGTGATAGAAAGATAGATATACACATAGATAGAAAGATTGATAGACATATAAATAAACAAATATATATATATATATATATATATATATATATATATATATATCTATATCTATATATCTATCAATATATCTATCTGTCTATCTATCTATCTAACTATTTATCTATGTATCTATTGATATATATATATCAATAGATAGATAGATAAATAGTTATATAGATAGATAGACAGATAGATATATTGATAGATTTATAGATAGATATATATATATATATATATATATATATATTGAATGACAGAGAGATTAAAAGATATATAGATTATAGATAGACAAATAGATTCATAGATAGATAGATATATAGATAAATAGATCAATATACTAATAGATAAAAATATAGATAAATAGACACGAAGTTAGATAGATAAATAGACAAATGGATAGACAAATAGATAAGCAGATAAATGGACAAATAGATAGACTAATTGACATATAGATAGATAGATTGATTGATAGATAGACATATAGAAAGAATTATAGATAGCTAGATCGATAAATAGTTATATAGATATATAGATAGTTAGATAGAAAGATAGACACATAGATAGACATATTAATAGACAAGTCGATAGATATATAGTTAGATGGATATATAAATAGATAGTTTGAAATATAATATTATAGATAGACAGATAGATAGACAAATTGATAGATAGATAAATAGATAATAGATAGATAGATAGTTAGTTAGTTATATAGATAGATGGATAGAAAGATTATTTTATGGATAGATAGATAATCAAATAGAAAGATAAATAGATAGATAGATAATAGAAAGATTAATAGAAATATATACAGATAGAATGATAGATAGATTAATAAAGTTATATATAAACAAATTGATAGATTGATTGATAGACAAATTGATAGATAAATTGATAGACACATAGATAGATGGATTTATAGGTAGATTGATAGACTTATAGATAGATAGATTGATTGTGTGTAGACATATAGATAGACAAATAGATATATTGATAGATAGATAATTAAATAGATAGATAGATATATAGATAAATATATATATATTAGATAGTTTGATAAAGAGATAGATAGACATATAGATAGACAGATAGATAGATAGATAGACAGAAAGTTAGACATATAGATAGTCAGATAGATAGTCAGATAGATAGTCAGATAGATAGACATAAAGATAGATAGAAAGATATATATATAGATAGATAGATAGATAGAAATAATGATAGACAGATAGATAGATAGAAAGATTGATAGACAGATAGATAGAGAAATAGATTGACAGACAGACAAACATATAGATAGTTAGATTGATAGATAGATATAAAGATAGAATGATTGATAAATAGATAGATAGACTTATAAATATATATATATATATATATATAGACATATAGATAGATAGATTATTAGACAGATAGAAAGATAGGTAGATTTAAAAATAGATAAATAGATAAATAGATGGATAAATAGATAGACAAGTAGAAAGGTATAGTGACAGAAATATAGATATACAAATACACAGACAAATAGTTAGACACAGATTGGGAAGGTTCCGTCTCTAAATTTTTTCATAACTAAAATTAGACAGGGATTCAAAATTTTGATCCCTATCTATATATGTATATCTATCTATGTGTCTTTCTATAAGTATGTGCCTGTGTTTAATTATATGTATCAAAAATATCTATTAATTTAGCTAGGGAATTCCCTTTGCTAAACTTTTTTGCTAAGGACTATTTCCATTGTTAATTGTTAGCAACGATCACTTTACATTGAAAAATGTTTTTCTTGTAGTGCAATATGTCTTTCTATCTATCTATCTATTGGTCTATCTCTCTATTTTTCTATCTTTCTATCGAAATACATAGCTATCTATCTATATATCTCTTTATTTGTCTATCTCTATGTATATCTAGTTATTTATCTATCTGGCTTTCTATATCTATCTATTTGTATATCTATCTATGCATATATGTATTTATCTTTCTATTTGTAGATCTATTTTTCTAAGAATATATATTAATATATATGTCTATATGTCTATATGTCTATTTGTATATTTATTTCTCTATCTATCTGAGTAGTTCTCTATTAGTCTATCTTTCAATATCTCTATTTATTTATTTGTCCATCTCTCACGTGTCTCTCTATCTATCTATCTATGTATCTGTCTATCAATAAATTTGTCTATCTATGTATCAATCTATGTGTTTATTTATGTATCTATCTATTTATATCTCTATTTGTCCTTTTTCTATTTGTCTATTTACCTATCTTTATCTATCTATTATTTATCAATCTATCAATTTATCTATCTTTAAATCTAACTCTCCATCTATCTATCTATTTGTCTATTTATCTATTTGTTTATCTTTCTATTTGTCTATCTATATATCTATCAATCTATCTATATATCTATCTATTTATCTATCTATCTATTTATTTGTGTGTGTGTGTGTGTCTATCTTTTTATCTATCTATTTATCTATCTATTTGATTATGTGTGTATCTATCTATCAATTAAATCAATCTATATGTCTATCTATCAAAAGGTCTCTCTATCTTTCCAGTGATCTATCTATCTGTCAATCTTTCTATATGTATATCTATTTATGTCTTTATCTATATTTCTAACTATCTATCTAACTATCAATATATATGTCTATCTGTATATCTATCTATTTATCAATTTATCTATTTTTCTATTAGTCAATCTATATCTCTAACTATATATCAATCTATCTATCTCTCTATCTATATATCTATCTAACTTAATTCTCTTTATCTATGTATCTATTTATCTATTTGTTTATCATTCAATCTATTTATCTATTTATCTATATAAATGTCTATCAATTTATTTATATGTATATCTATCTATCTATCTATCTATCTATTTATCTATCTGACTATTTATCTATCTGTTTATATATCTATTTTACTATCTATTTATCTATCTATCTATCACATATGTCTATTTGTGCATCTTTCTATCATTTTATCTATCTATATGTGTATACGTCAATCTGTCTATCTATTTATTAATTTATCTATCAATATTTCTATCTATCAGTCTATCTATATTTATATATATCTATCAATTTGTCTATCTAGCTACCTATCTATCATTTATCTATATTTTTATCTATCTATCTATCTATCTATCTATCTGTCTGTCTCTCTATATGTATTTTTGTTTATCAGTCTATCAGTATATGTGTCTATCTATCTTTTAGTCAGTTAGTCTATTATTCAATGTGTCTATGTGTACATCTATCTATCTCTATGTCTATCTATTTATCTATCAAATTGTATATCTATCTATTGATCTGTCTATCAGTTTATCTGTCTTTCTTTCTATCTGTCAATATGTGTATCTGTATAACTATCTATCTTTCTTTCTATCTATCTTTTTATATTTTTATATTTCTATGTGCCTATCTATCTATCTATCTACCATTATATCTATCTACCTTTCTAATTGTCTTACTATCTTTTTGTCTATCAGTTTATTTATCTATATATATATATATATGTCCATCTGTCCATCTATCTATTTATCAATCTATATGTCTATGTGTCTTTCTATCTATATGTCTATCTATCTAATTATCATTCTATGTATCTTCCTACCTATTTATTTGTCTCTCTATATGTTTATATGACTACCTGTCAATTTATATATCAATCAATCAGTCTATCTATCTATCTATTTATCTGTCTATGTATAAGTATATTTACCTATTTTTCTATCTCTCTATCTTTCAATCTATTAATCTGTCATTATGTGAATCTACCTATATGTCTATCTATCTATTTTTCTATCCATCTAATTATCTAACTATCTATCTATATATCTATATGTTTGTCTGTCTATCTATCTATCTATCTATCTAAATACCAAACTTTCTAACTATCTATTACTATACTAGAATATTTGTCTGTCTATCTATTTATCAGTCTATCTATTTATTAAAGTCTATGTGTCTATCTATCTATCTATATATTTATGTGTCTATGTGAGTATCTATCTTTCTATCCATATATTTATGTGTATTTGTGTCTATCTATCTTTTTATCTATCTATTTATCTGTCTATCTGTCTATCTATCAATCTTTATATCTATTTATCTTTCTTTCTTTAATTCTCTATATCTTTATATTTGATTATCAATTTATTTCTTATCTATCTATCTCTCTATCTTTATATCGATCTATTAATCTATATATCTACCTATATTTCTATCTATTTGCTTATCTATCTGTCTATCTATATATCTATTTTTCTATCTATGTATCTATGTCTATATATTTATCTACCTATATGCATATCTATATTTCTTTTTGTCAATCTATCTATCTATCTATCTATTTTTCTATCTATCTACCTATCTACCTATATGTCTTTCTATATATCTAGTATCACCTACTCATGTAATATCATACATAACATCTCATACATGCATATAATTAATATGTCATAGTATGGCCTTAATCTAGATTGATCTCCACAAGCCAATATTTAGATCAATAGTAATTAATCCTATGTAGTAATTAGCAGCTCCATGAAGTTGATTTGACCACCAACTTGCGCATAGACACCTAGTTCCTTCATCATCATGGTTGGATTGCATGACTTCCAATGGCTTGCATTTTCTCTCTTGTTTTATTACAATAATTAAAAAAATTACAATAAAACAAAAATGGCATGCTAGCCATATTTAATAATGACAACCCTTGAGAAAAAAAAATAATACTCTACCAAACACATTTAGTTAAAAAGGTCATATTGTGCACCATGTGAAGCAACATAACATGCAAAATTTTTAATGGTATCATATAGCTTAAAAAAGTTGCATTAAAATAAATAAAGTATAATAGTCGTGTATTTAAAAACAATTAAATCTATAAGGTGTAATGTAGAGTTATTATGGTGGTTCCACTAGCTAGTTAGCGGATGGAGTCAAGGGGGCCACCCTCGTGGGGTTGGAGGCAGTACCCTAGGAAAAAAAATTTTAATTTCTATTGATCTCATCAATTAATTTTTTATTGATTTCATCAATAAATTTTCATTGATCTCATTATTAAATTTTCATTGATCTCATCAATAAATTTTCATTGATATTATCAATAAATTTTCATTAATCTCATTAATAAATTTTTATAGATCTTATCAATAAATTTTTATTAATTTTATCAATAATTTTTCATTGATTTTATCAATAAATTTTTATTAATCTCATCAATTCATTTTTTATTAGTCTTATCAATAAATTTAAAATAAGCCGAAAGCTATTAAAATCACATTAAAACAACATATTATGTAATCTCATTACACATAGGGCTTATTTTAGTACCACCATAAACAATCCCTGATAAATCAAAATTGATTTATGAATTTAGTCCATGTATTAATCTGATTAAGACAAAACTAGGATCTTATATCATGCTATTAAACACTTTAATGTCAATATCTCATTCAGATTTTCGATCATACTAATGAATCCTTTTATGTTTGGGATTTGATCAATTAATACTCTAACAAAACCTATTACTTATGTTGATCACACAAACCAAAATATCACATATATTCAAAAATGTGAATTATGCCATAATCATATACATCACATACATATGATCAAATATGGCATTATCAGTTTTTATGAAAACACAAGTTCCTCTGATACCACTATTTGGGTTTCGAACAGAATATCTAATCTGTTTCAAATATAGACGTAGTGGAATTTATAATTTTTATTCCTTAACCCACCAAGGATCACATGCAATTCATAAAAACACGAATGAAGGGTAAACGAAACTTACCTTTTGTAGATCAATTTGTCAAGCCTTCAAAGTGTGCATCATGGTTTATTCAGATCTTCACAGGTACTGCCTTTCTAAAAAATGACAACCCTCTATAAGTATTCATACACAAAGAAATAATGAATGATTTTATTGAATACTTGTTTAGATCCATCTTCTCAAAATGAAATGGTTTCTTTTTATTTCATAAAATATGATTGCTAGCATCAAATATGTCTCACATATATATATATATATATACATATACACACACACACAAGTCTGCTAGGGTTTTAGTCATAAATGAATTTAATTATATATTTAAAACTTTTTTAAATAATAACAACTAAAATTCAAATCCTTATAACCCCCTATAAAATGAATATATTCATTAAAAATCAAGTTCATAAATTATTTATTTATTAAATCACGACTTTAAATTTTCTCAAAATTAAATTCAAATTTAAATAATAACTAATTGTTATTTATGATTTAAAATAATCTAATCATTTAAAATTTTTACAGAGAGTGAAAAATCATAACCTTTATTATTTTTCTTAATATGAAATTCTATATGTTTAATTAATAATAACAGTAGGCCTAAACCACATTTTTGATCCTACAAGTCAACACTACAAGAAAATATTCATTTAGCTAGGGAATTTTAGCAAGGGATCAATCCCTAGCTAAATTGCGATGGATTAGCTAGGGAATAACAAGGGATTTATGTTTTTTCATTAAAATAAAAATGTGCAACGAATTTATGATAGATTACAAATTGGAGTATTTTCGCAAATTCTGCTCACAGAATATAAGAAATTTAGCTGTAGATTTAATGACGGAATTTCCCAAGCTAATAAAATCTAGAATATAGCGATTGATTTTCCCAAGCTAATTACATTCTAAACATAGCGACAAATTTAGCGACACAATTTCTCTAGCTAATTATATCTAAAACAAATCACTGAATTTAGCGACGGAATTTCTCTAGTAAATTACATCCATGATATAGCGATGGATTTAGCGATGGAATTTTCCTAGCAAATTACATCTGGAATATAAATGGATTTTAGTGACGAAATTTTTCTAGCTAATTACATCCGAAATATAGTGACAGATTTAGCGACATAATTTTACTAGCTAATTACATCCTAAATATAGCGATGGATTTCGAGATAGAACTTCCCTAGCTAATTAAATTTGAAATATAGCGACGGATTTAGCGACGGAACTTCCCTAGCTAATTAAATCTAGAATATAGCAATGGGTTTAGTGATAGTATTTCCCTAGCCTATCTTTAATTATTTAATTTATTATTAGTTTTAATATTTTATTTAATTTTATTTATTAAATGTATGTTAAATTTCTATAGAAGAGCAATCCTTGAAAGATACATTCTCCTCGTAAATTTATAAAAAAGAATAGTCTAAATAAATAAGTTAAAAAATATAAAAATACTAAAAAAATTTTATTAATAATGACTAAAATAACTATTTTTATGATGTATAAATTTTTTTAAAAAAATATACAAAAATTTTTTATAAAATTTTTAATTAAGAAACTTAAAAAATTTGTATTAAAGTAATACTAAATAATTAATTCTATAAGTATAATAATTTTTTAAGATATTTTAAAAATTAAATTAATATATATTAAAATTTCTACTAATATAAATGTAAAATAATTAATCGCATTATTAAATAGAAAATATATTCAAAAATATCTAAATTGATGAATAACTAGTAAATATTAATATTATTATAAGTATAAAAAAATGTTATGATTATAGGAAACTCTTAAAAAAATAATTAATACAAAATTTGAAAATTTTTCATTAAATTTAAAAGAAAATAAATTATTATTTAAAAATAAATACATAGATGTATGACACTAATAAAATTTATAAGAATTAAATAATTGAGTAATATTTTTACTAATTGCTTTTAACATTTAGTCTTTATTAAAATAAAAATATAACTTTTTTTTAATTATCTTCTCACTTTAAGTAATTTTTTAAATTTTAAAAATTATAAATGATATCAAATAATATGATATTTTATGCCTTAAAAATTATTTCATATTATCTTCATAAAAATTAATATGAATTCTTAAAAATTGATAACCATAAAATATATATATTTATATATTTTTTAACATTAAGAGTATTTTTATAACTCATAGGAGAGTGGCAAGAACAAAAATCATCTTTTCATGTATGTCTTATTATATAAATTTTGTAAATTTTGTAGCTATTTGATATAAAATCTTTTTGTTATAAGGCTAAACATATATTTTTTTAAATTATTTATATATTTATTGTTTAATTAATTTAATAATAAAAAATTGTTAGGTGTTTGTTTTTCATGTGTACCTTGCTACATGCACATTAATTTTGTTAAAAAAATTTGGATGGTAAATTAAAATAAATGAGACTTTTTTTATTTTATATCTATATATTGTTTATTTAATATTTTTATAATTAAAATTTTAAATATTTTGGTAATATATATAATTACTTGTTGTCGAGACTTGAGAGATAACTCTAACAAGCACCTAAGTGCTCTGCTGTCTGCCTCTATCTCTCGATATCGATGCATTAAAACCTAATCAAAGAGTAAGCGAGAATTTCATATTGATTTGAGGTATGTTTTCTACATTAATTCTTCATCGATTATCTTAATGCAAGAGTGTGAGTTTTGATTGTGTTATTTTTTATTCCGAAATTCTTCTTCATTAATCACCATGGTATGCTTGAATTGCTTATATAAACTTATTTCTATACATTCTTCATGTATTTGAGATATAATGTGTTCTCATTATGCGGATGTTGATGGTGCACAGTAGATTTGCCAACTTTATTTCCATTTTTTTCCAGTCGACCCTCTTGTGTTTTTCTTAGTTAATCACAAATTGGGCGTTGGTGTGTGTGGTGAGCAGTGTGCATATAACAACATATTTAATATTTAAAAAATAAATTATGTAAATATGATGATCCCAAGAGTAATAAAACAGAAATATATAAGTGTATTTTACTATATCTATTACTATAAAAATAGTATTCATAAACATAATATATATAAATATAACAACATATATTTAATATACTTATATATATATATATATATATAAATGTATTTAAGAATATTTATATCAACATTTTACTATATATATATCATATATGTATTTATCTACATCAATATCTGTGCATAGTCATATGTCTAAATATATATAATTACATGAAAAACTATATATAACTATATCTACTACATGTATAACTACATGCTTCTGAAACTTAATATCCATTCATATCATTCATCTCATTCATACATGTTTTATTTGGATATTATATAGGTCTTTATCATTTTTTCCCATATATTTTAGGAACTTAAAATTAATTTTTTCAACCTAAAATGTATTTTTATTGTATTTTTATTTGGTTGTATAAATCATTATGATTTAATATGTTTAGGGTTTGTATTTTTGTTTCACTTAAAATCATTTTACTAAAATTGATTTCTAATAAAATGTTCATTTGTTAAAATTCATGTTGTAAATTTCAAAACAAATAACAATATGTTTGTGTAATAAATATTATAAAATTTCTAAAATATATATGTGAAGTAGTTTCAATTTACAAAGATAAAACTTTAAAAATAAAATTTATTTACAAAATAAAATTTGCACCTCATAATATGCAATATGTTATATTTATTATAAATAAACAATTTTAAAATGTATCTATTAATTACAAAAAAAAAATTGTAATGTATAAAATTTGAAAAACAAAATTAAAAATAATTATTTAAAAAAACAATTCATATATTATATGGTCATTTATATATTTTGAATATAATAAAAAAAATAATTACTTGTAACAAAAGTTACTCATGTATTTATATGGTAATGTGTTTTGTTTGAAAAGAATTAAAAAAATAATTAATTTTTTACAAAACATTAAAGGCATGCATTTATATGCACTAGATTATATTTGTTTGAATTTTAAAGTTTCTAAAAGTTTATTAATAACAATAAATAATAGGTAGAAATGTATCATAGACATTAATATGTTAATAAAAAAATTATATAGAAAAATAAAAACTATATTATCTATTTATGAACTATATTTTCTTTTATAACATAATTATAAAAACAAAATAATTTACAAATATGCCAACTTCATTTATTTATATGAGTATAATGATAGTTATTTTAATATAAATATTAAAAAAACAACTATTTGAATAAAATAGAAGCTCATATATTTAATTCATAATTTCATTTTATGCATTAATATGCTTCACGCACACGCGCACACACACACACATCCACACACACATACATCCACACACACACACATGCACACACACACACACACACACAAATATTTGTTTTAAATATAAAGAATTTACCATATTTTATAAATTGTGTACAATATATAATATTTTATTTTAAATATATTTACACACACAGACACACACACACACACACACATATATATATATAATAGTTTCATGTGTAACTTTAAAAAAACATTACGTATATAAGTATATATGTGTGTTTGTGTAGGTGTACAGTAGTATATGCATGCATACAAGTGCATACACACTACTTTGAAAATGTAGATACATGTGTAAATATATAAAAAAGTACAAAAATGTGTATGCTGATATATAATGTATAGTAATGTATATGGATGTATAAATGTGTGTGTATGTGTAGGGAAATGTATATGAACATATATATTAATGCATATATATATATATGTAATTATCAACATTAATTTTGAAAAAAAAATTAATTGAGCACATAAATATTAACATGTTCCACAAATTCATGAGAGTAGGAGGAAAAAGTCACATTATTACAAGATACTGCTAATCTCCTATCTATAACACTTTGCCTCAAATTTTGATCAGAGAACTATATGCAATGATAAAGTTCATTCAAAACTACATACAATGGAATTACATTTCCATTCAATGCTATAATTAGTTCAACTAAAAAAATCGATCTAATTTCTTCTTCAAATACTCTACTATCTTGTTTTCTAGTCATGATAAGCTATTTTCAATTTTGATTATATGTACATTTCTTATCTAATATCTCTAGTTAAACTATTGTAATAGTAAAATCCATCAAATCAATCTAGGCCTGGCATCTTTCTTTTCTATGAGATATTTGATTATAGAATAATTAGTATATACTATGACTTTAGTTCCCACTAAATATTATATTAACTTACCAAAAGAAAGATTGTTCATACAAGTTCTTTCTCTATAGTGGTAAAATTTAATTGGGCAATTGAGAGTGCGTTGTTATCTTAATATATGATAACTATTTATAAATATTTGTATAACAATATAAAACTTTTCATAATAATATTTAACTATATTTGTAAGATGTAAACTATTTTTATAACTATATTAATAACTATATATAACTATTTTTAACTATATAATATTTTATAACTATGTGAGTAATTCTATATAACTATATTTTTAACAAAATATATCATATGTATATAATATATAACTATATATATTTGTATTTTACTATATGTATAAGTATATATAACTATATCTTTAACTACATTCAAATTTATAACTATATGTGTATAACTATATATAAATATTGTATAACTATGTAATACTCTATATAATTAAATATAAATATATTTGTGTCTATGTATACATATATGTATTCATTTAATTAAATCTATATATTTATTTATAACTTTGTATATATTTATATATAACTACTTATAACTACTTGTATGAATATATCTATATATAATTATATGTTTAAGTATATATAACCTTTTTTTATTTTTATATACAATAGGTATAAGAACATATAGAGGTTGACCTCCCTCTCTAGTGACTATCTCTTGAGGTCTATTGATTCTGTTTCTTTTTCTCATTAGATCTTTTTACTTCCATATGACAAAGGGATTGAGATTTAGTGGAAGAATGGAGGTTTACGTTCACAAAGCTGTTCAGCAAGTTGTTTGCCAACAAGGAGATGAGGATTTTGATGCTAGGTCATGATGATGGCGGTTAGAAACCCATTCTGTATAAATTGAAACTTGGTGAAATTTTTACCACAATCCTACTATTGTGGTGGACACCAATGATAGTGATCAAGTTGATGAAGCCAAAGATGATTTGCATATGATGCTAAAGGAGGAAAAGCTTCGCGATGCAGTTTTGCTCGTGTTCGCCAATAAGCAAGATCATCCCAATGCGATGAATGCAGCTGAAATTACTAACAAGCTAGGACATCACTCTCTTTGCCAATTCCATTGGCACATCCAGAGCACCTGTGTTACCTCTGGCGAGGGCCTCTACGAGGGTCTTGATTAGCTTTCCAATTATATTGCCAGCAAGTCATAAACAATTTTTAGTAGGATGAGACAAACTTTGCTGACATATCTAGGTGTGGACTAAATCTTTACCTATTTTCTTGAGTTTTGTTCTGTTATGTGGATGACATAATCAGTTTCTATGGGGATTAAAATTGTATATTTATATTTTACATGCCTGAAATATAAGACCGCGTTTACTTTGTTATGATCTATTATAAGTCAAACTTGTTTTTTTTCTTTTTGCTATTGGATCCCAAAGGTATAAGAACATATAACTATAAATAATTGTCTTTGACTATATGTATAACTATAAAATATTATACATAACTATATTTAAAAATATAATTAACAACATATATTTAATATACATTTTATATATTAACATATATAATATGTATTTTACCATATATAAAATTATATAAAAATAGGTATTTTACCATATACAAGACCGCATTTACGATATTTAAAAATGTATTTTACCATATATACCTAAAGATAACTATATGTATACATATATAAAATTATATAAAAATATATATATACCTTACATGTATAAATATAAGTATAAATATATGTGTAACTATATGTATAACCATAATAAATTTTATTTTTAATTATATGTATAATAACTTACAAAATTATGTTTAACTACATGTGTATAACTATATATAAATATATGTATTACTATGTACACTATATAATTAAATATAACTATATTTCTAACTATGAATACATATATGTAAATCTATATTTATTTATAACTTTATATATTTATGTATAACTATTTGTATGAATATATCTATATATAACTATATGTTTAACTATGTAAAAATATTTATAGCAATATATACTATATGTATAATAACATATAACTATAAATAATTATATCTTATTATATGTATAATTGTTAATCTTTATACATAACTATATTTAAATATATAATTGCAGCTTATATTTAAAATATATTTGTATATATTAGTATATAAAATGTATTTTACTATATCTATACCTATACATAACTATATGTATAAATATATAAAATTATATGAATAGATATATACCTACATATATAAATATAAGTATAACTATATGTGTAACTATATGTATAACCACATGTAACTATATTTATAATTACATGTATAACAACATACAACATAATGTTTAATTTTATGTGTATAACTCTATATAAATATTAGTAAAACTAAATAAAACTTTATATAATTAAATATTACTATATTTTTAACTATTTATACATATATGTATACATATATCTAAATCTATATATTTGTTTATAACTTAGTATAAATTTATGGATAACAAAATATAACTACTCATATGAATATATATATATATATATATATATATATATAATTTTTTACAACTATAAATATTATATTTATAATAAAATATAACTATAAATAATTCTATCTTACTATATGTATAACTATAAAACTTTATACATAAACTATATTTAAATATATAATTAATAACATATATTTAATATACATGTTTATATATTAGTATACAAAATGTATTTTAGTATATTCATACCTATACATAACTATATGTATAAATATATGAAATTATATCAAAAAATATATATACATGTATAAATATAAATTTAACTATACCTATAACTATATGCATAACCACATGTAATTATATTTATAATTATATGTATAAAAACATACAACATAATGTTTAACTATATGTGTATAACTATATATAAATATTTGTATAACTATAAATAACTCTATATATATAAATATAACTTTATTTTTAATTATGTATACATATATGTATACATATATGTAAATCTATATAATTTTTTATAACTACTTTGTATACATTATTTTTAATTATGTATACATATATGTCTATATAATGTTTGTAACTTTGTATACATTTATGCATATATACTTATAACTACTTGTATGCATATAATTATATATAACTATATGTTTAACTATATGTAACTATTTATAACTACATTTTCTATATGTAACTATTTATAACTACATTTACTATATGTATACTAACATATAAATATATATGGGATAATACTAATTTGTTGCATTAACTTGAAATTAAATAGTAAAAGATATAATATCAACAATTTGTAAGCACATAGCATGAGAGTATCCGTTGGTCAGGCTCATATATGGTATAATACAAAAAATGGATCATACTCTTACATAATCTCACCCCTTGGGCCATAGGCTCATATATGAACTTATGTAAGACAAAAGATGTAATATTTGATAGGTTTGTGCAGAAGAAATTTTTTTTTCTTTATGTAATTTCTCATTCTAACACTGCATTTTGTCTGTCTCTCTCTCCCTCTCTAATTCTTTCTGTGTCACTCCTTCCGCTTTTTCTTTTTGTGTCACACACACTCTCTCTTGTTATTTCTTTCTCGCTCTCCTTTCTTGCTTGGTTAGTCTCTCTCTCTCTCTCCCTCTCTCTCCCTCTCTCTCTCTCTCTCTCTCCCTCTCTCTCTCTCCCCTCTTCTCTCTCTCTCTCTCTCTCTCTCTCTCTCTCTCTCTCTCTCTCTCTCCCTCTCTCCCTTTTGCCATTTCGCACTCCCTGTTTCTCCCCCTTTCTCTCTCTCTTTCTCTCCTCTCCCCTTGCTCTCCTCCTCTCCTCTCTCTCCCCATCTCTCCATTTCTCTGCCCCTCTCTCCCATGTCCACCTTCTCGCTCTCTCTCCCCCTCTCCTCCTTCAAACTTTAAATGTCTTTCTTTTTGCTTCCTTTCTTGTGCATTTCGTATTTTTCTACTTTATCTAGTATTACATGATCTCTATTAATCTTTATCGTGCTAAAAATTGCTTTTTCTATTCATGTAGATTCTACAAACAGATTGTCTTTATATTCACAATATTTAATTTTTAAATATTCATCTATAAGTAATTTTATTTAATTATTACTATATTTTGAAGTAATAAAATGTTTAATTCAAAATAATGATTGAGCATTATTTTTTATAAATAAAACAGGGCAAAATGAGTTTAGATCGTCAGTGGATGTAGACTAAGTTTATGAATAGAATTTTGAATAAATATTTTTTGAGTGGATGGAGAAAAATTAAGTGTCCATGTAATCATCACAAGTGACAGAATATCCCTTTTAGTGATACAAACACTTTAAGATACCATTTGGCTATATAAGGCTTTGTGCCAAATTATTTTGTTTGGATTTATCATGGAGAAAGTACAATGGCTCTGAACATTGACCAAAATGAGGTTACTGAATCATTTGCTTGTGGTGAAGAATCATCAAACACATACCATAGAATGATCACGGAAGCTACCGATGATGACTTCAATATGGATTACATAAATGAACTACCTAATCTTGAAGCTCAGAAATTTTATTAAATGCTTAATGCTGTAGATAAATAGTTGTGGCCTGGTTGTAAACACATTCGCAATTATCACTTGTGGCTCACTTATGAGCATTAAGTCAAAAATCATATGTTTAAGGAATAATTTGATCACGTGATAGAATTGATGAAAAGATTATTCCGGATAATAATTTTCACCAATAACTTTTACAACACTAAGAAGTTACCACGAGGAATGGTCTGCCAGTGGAAAAATTGATTGTTGTTTCAATGGATGTATGTTATATTGGGGTGGTGATAGTGATTTAATTAGCTATAAGGTTTGTGATCATCTTCGATTTAGAAGGTATCTCGTGTCGTACATACACGACAAAAATTGAAGTTGCATTTAAAATGTATTATTTTTTATTAATTCCTCGATTACACAGATTATATGCATCAAATGCTACATCAAATGATATGAGGTGGCATTTTGAGCATGAGGTGGAAGAAGGGGTAATGCATCATCCATCAGATTCACTTGCTTGGAAGCATTTTAATCATATACATCAAGATTTTCCAGCTGAAAGTCGAAATATGAGATTGGATCTCTACACTGATAGATTTTAGACATTTGGGCAATCTGGACAATAGTATTCAACATGACCAGTGATCGTGACACATATATAACTTGCCTCCTGGTTGTGTATGAAGGAGCAATATATATTTTTGTCAATCTTGGTTCCAGGCCAAAAAAAAGACATGCTGGATGTTTTCTTACAGCCTCTTATTGCAGTTAAATCATTTGTGGGATGTTGGTGTGAATACATATGATATCTCAAAGAAGAAAATTTTATTATGCTGGCGGCCCTTATGTTTACGGTAAGTGACTTTCCTGCTTATTCAATGTTGTCTGGGTGAGTACTGTAGGACGATTCACATGCCCATATTGCATGACAAATTCTGATGCATTTACCCTCAAATTTAGCGGTAAACAGTCATGGTTTGATAACCATCATAAGTTTCTACCTACGAATCATCCATTTCGAAGAAATAAAACTGTTTTGAAAAAATAAAACTATGATGATAGTTCACTAGCAGTTCATTCATAAGATGATATTATGATAAGATTCAAAGTTTGGGTTTGAAGAAGATAACTGAAAAGGATGCTACTAGAAGTAATGGACCAATAGGCAAAATATTTGCCTGGAGAAATTATATTTTGGGATTTGCCTATTGGAAGTCCAATTTAATTCATCATAACATAGATGTAATGTATATTGAAAAAAAAGTGTTTGACAATGTTTTAAACACTATCCTTAATGTAGACGGAAAAACAAAAAATACTTTAAATTCAAGACATGAGCTGAATGATTAATATCGGTCTCCTGAATTGAAACTAATGATTACTATCGGCATCCTGAATTGAAACTGAATGAGGCAACAAGAAAAGTTTCTAAAGCTTGCTACACACTTGATAAGAAGGCAATACAGATATTATGTGAATGGTCATGTATTTGAAATTCCTGATGGATGTGTGTCAAATATGGGTAGATGCGTGGATATGAAGAATCTTAAGTTATTTGAAATGAAAAGTCATGACTCATGTATTTATGCAAGATTAATACTAATTGTATTCCATGAATTACTTCCCCTAAGTATTTGGAAGGTCCTTACAGATCATAGTTTGTTTTTCAAATAGCTATCTGCAACCACAATCAAAATAGACGACATGGTGAGGCTGAAGAATGACATTCCACTTATTATTTGTAAGCTTGAATGGATATTCCCACTGGGTTTTTTTGACTCAATAGAGCATTTACCGGTCCATTTGGTATGAAGCAAGAATAGTAGGGCCAGTGCAATACAGGTGGATGTATCCTTTTGAAGGTAAATACATATAATTTGATTGTTTTATTATTTCATACATAAAGTAATATTGTAATTTATATAATTGAAACCTAATATTGTGGTTGTAGGTATCTTCGTTATTGAAATTGAATGTTAGAAACAAAGCAAAATTTGAAGGTTCAATTTGCAATGCATATTTAGTAGAAAAACATCATCATTTTGTTCTTATTATTTTGAGGATCATGTCAATACAAAGAATAGAAATGTACTCGGAATGATGAAGGTCATGTGATGGTAAAAGATGATTTGTGACAAACTATCTATCTTCAAGCACCCTAGAAGAGCATTTGGAAGAGTAATGAAAAGATGTATGACAGATGAGAGTACAAAGCAACCAGAGTTATGTTTTACTATATTATGAAGAGATTGCACCATATATTGAGTATGTGTACCCAAATTGTTGAAGTTTAATCATATTAATTTTAACTTTTAAAAATTATTAAATTTAATATACTTTTTTCTCTCTTTTTTATTTGTGTTGTATTTATGTTGAGTAGTTAAAACATAGGTAACCAGAATTTCTAGCAATGATGTCGATTATAAGCTAGAAGCTAAATTTATGAATTGGTTCAAAAATTATGTGAGAATTATTAAGTTTTAAATTTTTGAATTATTAATTAATTAATATCTTTTATTTGTTAATATCATTTTTTTAATTTATGTCACGAAATTGATCCTTCAAATGGAGATTCAAATATTTTCATTCAGAATCTATGTAATGGCCCATTTAGATATGTGACAACCTATCCTTGGTATTTTGTCAATGGATATGAATTTCACACAATCGAGCATGGTTCTTCTAAAACAACAATGAATAGTGGTGGATTAAAGGCTCTGGTTATAGTGCAGATGAGATTGATTATTATGATCAACTCAAAGAAGTTATTGAGTTGGAGTATCCTTGACTCGAAAAAATATGATTGTATTATTAAAGTGTGAGAGTTTGATCCTACATGAATGTAGGCACTAAGATTCATTCGGATTATAAGCTAGTTGATGTAACCTTAAATGTAGATATAATTGATATGAGCCATTTATTATGGTAGTTCAAGCTGCTCAAGTATATTATTGTACATATCCGAGTTTATCTCGTGATAAGAGTAATTGGTGGGTGATTTGCTAAATCAAAGCTCGATCAAATTTTGAAGTACCAACATCTAAACAAAGAAGTGCAGACTTACATATTGCACCAACATTCAAGGAAGATGACATAATAATATTGAGCTGTGCATGTAGATGAAGAACCAGAAAATTTATGTGACTCAAATGATGGCCTAATAAAAATTGAAGATGATCAATTTCTATCTGAAGATGACTTCGAACTTCTATCAGAATCAGACGAAATATCAAAGATCTATTGGAGGATGATAGTAATGCCGATAATTAAACTATTATAATATTAAACTATCAAAGACTACTATATTTTGTTGAAATCTATTGGTGTGTTTTTTCTAAAATGCATGCTTGTTCATCATATCTGTATTATTTGTTCTGTCTTATTTTGTACAGTAGATGGCGCCTAAAGGACTCGGTCGTGGTGGAGGTAGACGTGGACGTAGAAATGAACCAAATTCATCTAGTATGTTAAATTATGTTGCAAAATCAGTATCATCTCATACCCACCATATCCATGCTTCAACATAACAATCAACATCTCTATTTATATCACCATCACCATCATTTAGACCTCTATTATCACCTTTATCAGATATAGGCCCACCACCCATTGTGGTTCCTTCACCCACTTCTGATCCATCTCAATCTTTTACACCACATTTTTACTCCTATAGTTCTCCCATTTACAAACCAACGACATCATCAAATGTCGTAGTATTCCTCTGCTGTCAGTGTAAAGTTTAGTAATTAAGATTGTGGATTGTAGGTAAAAGAAATATGTAAATATAACTTGAAAAAAATTTTGATGTTACTGTTAGTGGTTTTTTTATATTTTTATGATTTACTTGTTTCCATATTATTTATTTGATTGTATAGTTTTATTCCATACTCATAAGCGTTCGACTATAATTACAAAGTCTTTCAAGAAAAAGGCTGATTTCTAAAGCATTCTCTTGGAAGAAAGTTTTCCGAATACGACAAAAGAGTCCTATTTATATGACTTGCAGGTAAAAAATAACAAACAAAATGCATTGAAAATTAATTATCTAATTACTTAACTATTATGTTGATTATTATTCAAGCAATAAATAATTATGTTCTTGTTATTAATATAAATTCTTTTGTGATTTTTCTATATATAGAATCAGTGCACATGGGCACTCAAATTTGATGGAAAGATAAGTTAATTATGGAGAGCAAAGCTGCTCAATGGTATTCTGATTTTGTCCATAAATTAAAGAATATAAAAGAAAGGAATGATTTTATATCCGAGGATGATAGCCCGAGTGGCTTAAGTTTTAGGAGGAGCCACATGTGAATAAAAAATCAGATATTGCTAGCAAAAATTGACGAAAAGAGGTAGCTGGACTAGGTACAAAAATCTGTCGACACACAGGAGGGTCAAATTCGAGCATTGAGCACGTTTGAGATTTGGTACAATTTTAAAATTTTAAACATTTATATATTTAGTCATTCCTAATTGTAAATAAATCAAATCTCTGCATGGTTTTATTTATTTTGTTAAATTTTTGATCATTTGTTTTTTATGACTTAATAAAAATATATTCTAGGCTGGAGAATTGGGTGGAGATCCCAATTTTTATGAGATTTTCAGGAAGATGCATGTGAAGAAAGTAGATGGTCAGTTTGTTGACAACAAGTCTCAGATGATTACTATAAGAATTTGTTATATTAATAAAATTTCATAATACTATAGTACATTTTGAAAATTGTTTGGAATGCAAAATATTTATTTTATTTTATGTATATTTAGAATAGAATTTTTCTTTATTTTATCTCAGTAGAACTAATGGAGGAACGTGTGATAGCTGCTCATCAACAAGTTGAGGGTTCAATGGATCTTCAACTAATTGGCTATGATCCTATTTATTTGGAGACCATAGGAGGTCGTAAGAAGTAGTGAGTGTATGGCATCGGCTCAAAGGGAGTGGCATTTTGTTGTAGTAGTCGTGCTTCTAATTCATTGTCTCAGCAATGGTGGATGAGGCAGTCGAACAATAAGCAATGGAAACAAATGAACATATTGTAATTATGGAGACCGAAATGAAAAAAGGATTAGAAATCTCATTTGAAAAAGAAATATATTAAATTAAAGAACAGAAGATGTGTAGTATACTAATTTGATGGAAGAAATGCAAGAAATTAAAGAAATGAATGATGATATGAAAGAAATTAAGAATGTAATGCAACAGCAGATGTCCTATATTGAGTCACAATTAGTGGCATTGACGCAACTGATAGCATTCTGAGATCCAGCTATGAAACCTCAGGAGAGGCTAGCATTCCTACTAATTATGAGGATGATTTCGTATGAGAATTATTTTTGAATGTTATTGATTTTTGTCTATGTGCAGCAAATAATTATGATATTTTTTTTCTGGTTTCATTTTTTTTTGGTTTTGTTCTTTGCTTTGCCATTAACCTAATAATGAATCTCTGCAGGACACATTATGTGAGACTCACGAAAAAATTTGATTTAAAGTATTCAGACATTGCACAGACCTTCCAATGCATGGGTCTCATATTTACCGATTTCAGCTTGATCAAAAGGAGGCTTAGCTTCTATTATCTTCATTATTCCTAAAACAATTTATTTTTGCACTTTCTTTCTATTCTAAACAATTGCTGGACATCTTTTAGATTTTGTTGAAGCTGTATGACTAACTTTAATTTGTGTTAGTTCATGTCTATAATAACTATTTTTATATATCTGTGAATATGTTTGTGTGTCCCCAAATTTTTTGGGTAAAGTTTTAGCCTATTATAGGTATGTAAAAGCCTTGGTTAGTCCTCCATGGTGTAAGAACAACACCTTAGCTTCTGAAGCTGTGAATGAACCAAAAATTAATTCCACACAAACGCAAGTTTTTCTTGACACTCTTATTTTGTGCAGATATGCGTCATCGCAGTTCAGATCTGAGACTACTTGTTATCGGTTATTGGTTGTAAATGTAATATGTTATGCTCCATGTGCAGGTGTAAAATGTTCTATATCTACGTGGAGTGCCGGAGAAAAAAGAACTAGAAATGCTGACCATGCCTGAGAGACCTATATGCGTGTTTTTTAAATCCTAGATTATTTTCTTCTGTTGTCTTTGATGGTATGTATATTTGCATTAAAGTACAAGTGTGTGTGTCATCCAAGGCTATGTGAGTATATATACGTACATAAAATACTGTATATACGTACATATATACTTGGTATAAATGTACGTAATTACCAAGTATATATCTATGTATATACTGAGTATATAAGTACATATAACGAGTATATATGTTCGTATATACTGAATATATTTGTACGTATATACTTGGTACGTACATATATACTGTAGTATATATGTACGTATATACTCAGTATATACGTACTTTTATACTATAGTATATATGTAGGTATATACCGAGTATATTTGTACATATATACTTAGTATATTTGTACTCTGTATATATGTACACATAATATGTAGTTTTTATTTACATATATTTCAATAATATATCTACAAGTAAAATGCTAGTATATATTTACATATATACTGTAGTATATATATATTTCAAAACATAACTTTTTTTTTATTTTGATTTGATTGAGCAGTTAAAATTTCTTACAATATGGTACCACATTGTTCCCCATACAAAGCTTGTATAAGTGAAGGGATTTTTAACTAGACATGTGTCATGACTCGGGCAGCTTTGTCGCAATAGAAAAATGATGATCGAGGAGCAGAGGGAGAGAAATCAATGTCAATGCATGGATATATTATACTTTATACATTGTCAGTAGATACAAAAAATAAGATGTAATATGATTTTTGTTATTTTTTATTTTAATTATGTAAAATATTGTATTAGAATAAGTTATTAAATGATTTAATTTTTCGTTAATTATTTTATCATTTATAGTTTATATTTTTATTCAATTTAATATAAAAATATTAAATTATTTAATTAAAAAATTTTAAAATAAATTAAATTCCGAAAATAGTTTTGAAATTAAAATAGCTAGATAAAATTCCATACCTACTTTAGCAAATTTCCCGAGCTAATTTAGCAAATTGCCCTATCTAATTTAGCAAGGGATATCTTTATTTTAGAAAGAAATTTTTTCGTCTCTAAATTTATTTTGCTAGGGACTATTTCCATCACTAATATTTATAGATGAGCACTTTAAATTGAGAAATCATTCATCATTATATTTGTTTAGTGATGGAAACTCTCATTTAGCTTGCTAATTTAGCTAGAGAAAATAATTTTTTAGCTAGGGATTTTTCCGTCACTAAATTATTTGCTAGGGACACTTTCATCACTATATTTAAGCGACGAGCACTTTAGATTGAGAATGGGTCCGTTGTTAATTTGTTGCTATATCCCATTTAGCGATGGAAAATACCCATTTAGCTAGGGAATTTTCAATAGCTATAAGAGATTTTTCTTGTAGTGTATCTATCTATATGTATATTTATCTATCTATTTATTAATCTTTCTTTCTATCTATCTATCTATCTATAAATCTTTCTATCTATTTATCTTTCTATTTATCTCTTGTTCAATCAATTTATCTGTAATGAATCAATCAATCTATATATTTATCTATTTGTCTATCTATTTATTATCTATCGTATCTTACTATTAATCTTTTAGTCTTCTATCTATCTATCTATGTGTCTATCTATCTAACTTACTATCTATCTAAATATCTATTTTTATATCTATTTAGCTATTTATCTATTTATATATCTATCTATCTATTTATTGATTTGTCTTTCTATTTGTCTATTTATCTATAAAATAATCTATCAATCACTATGTCTATCTATGTGGATATAATATGTCTATATATCAGTATATCAATCTATCTATTATTCTATCTATCAATATTTCTATCAATATGTCTATCAATTAGTCTATCAATCAATCTATCTATTTATCTATCATTCTATCTAACTATCAAAAGATCTATCATTCCTTCAATCAATCATTAATCTGTCTATCTTTGTATATATCTATTTTTCTGTCTATCTGTGTATCTGTCTATCTATCTATTTTTCAATCTGTATATCTATCATTCTATCTATTTGTGAATTTGTTTGTTTGTTTGTATTTCTGTGTATCTATTTATTTGTCTATCTATTATTCTATCAATCTATAAATATGTATATCAATCTGTCTATTAATTTGTCTATCAATTTATCTATCAATCTGTCTATGACTCTATCAATATATTTGTTAATATCTATCAATATCTATCAATATCTATCAATCTGTCTATCTATAGTATATCTATATATATCAATCTATCTATCTATCTCTTTATTAATAAATCAATATATTTGTCTATCTATTAGTATATCTACCTATCTATCTATATATGTGGTCTTTCTATATGTCTAGCTATTTGTCTATCTATCTATATATCTATCTATCTATCTTTTTATCTTTGTAAGTACCAATATATATATCTATCTATCTATCTAACTATCTCTCTATCTTTGTAAGAATCTATATGTCTATCTATCTATTTATCTCTCTATTTATCTTTCTATCGATCTATTTGTCTATCTATCTATTTATCTTTATGTTCATCTTTCTATCGATCTATCTGTCTATCTATCTATTTACTATTTAACTTTTTGTCTATATACTTGTCTATCTATCTGATTATCTATATATCTATCTGTCTGTCTATTTGTCTATCTATCTATCTTTTAATCTAACTTAGTGTGTATTTATCTATCTTTCTTTATATCTATCTAACTATTTAACTGTCAATTATTTGTCTAGGTATCTATATATTTATCTATCTATCTATCTATCTTTTTATCTATCATTTATCCATCTAACTAAATTTGGGTATATCTATCTATCTATCTATATGTCTATCTATTTTAATATCTATCTATATGTATATCAATCTTTCTATCTATTTGACTTTCTATATATCTTTTTATCTATCTATCTAACTATTAATAAATTAATCTATCTATGTATTTATCTGTCTAATAATCTATCCAACTATGTATCGATCTCTCTGCTGCCTTTCTATTTGTCTATCAATCTATATGTTAATCTGCCTATCAATCTATCTAGCAATCTATAAATAAATATTTCTTTTAAAATGTCTATCAATTTTTTTATCAATCAATCATTCTATTAATCTATATATATCTCTCTCTATCAATGTGTCAATAAATCTTTTTATAAATCTATCTCTTTATATATCTATCTATTTATTTATCTATTTTATATTTATCATTATGTCTGTCTACTATCTATCTATCTGTGTGTCTCTCTATCTGTCATTTTATCTATCTATCTTTAAATCAATTTGTCTATCTATTTGTGTATTTTTTTTGTTTATCTATCTATCTATCTATCTATTAATCTATCTAATTGTCTATATATCTGTCTATTTATATGTCTATCTATCTGTCAATCTATTTGTCAATCAATCAATCTATTAATCAATCTATTTATCTGTCTATCAGTCTATCTAAATATTTATCCAACTATCTATCAACATATCTATTTGTCTATCAATCTATCTATCTATCTATCTATCTATCAATTTTTCTATCTATCTATCCGGGTCACTATTCTATCTATCTGTCTATCTAATTGTCTATCCTTTTTATCTATCTATCTATCTATGTATCTTTCAATCTGTCTATCTTTTTGCCTATATTTCTATATATCTACCTACCTATCTATCTATCTGCCTATCTATCTATCTATATGCATATCTATCTATCTATCTATCTATCTCTCTATCTATCTATTTATCTATCTAAATATCATTCTATTGATCTATCTGTCTATTTTTATTTCTATCTATCTGTCTATCTATCCATCTATCTATCTATCTGCCTATCTATTTGTCTATCTATATTTTTATCTATCTATTTATCTATTTCTCTATCTATATATCTATTTATCTATCTGTCTGTCTCTATATCTATCTATCTGACTATATATCAGTTTTCATTCTATCTATCTATCTGTCTTTTATCTATCTATCTATCTATCTATCTATCTTTTCTTTCTGACTATCTTTCTATCTATCTATATATCTATTTATCTTTTAATGTATATCTATCTATCTCTATATATCTATTTGTCTATCGATTCATCCATCCATCGATCTATCTATCTATTTATCTGTATTTTAATTTGCCTTATTATTTATCTAAAAATCTATTGATCTATCAATCTTTCTGTCTATCTATCTATCTATAATTTTATCAATTTGTTGATTTATCTATCTTTCAATATGTTAAAAAATCTATTAATCAATCTGTCTATCTATGAGTCTATCTATCAATCTATATATAAGTCTATCTATCTGTATATTAATTTGTCTATCAATTTGTATAAAAATTTGTATTTCAACTTGTTTATCAACCTATCTATCAAATTTGTTTCAATATGTCTATCAATCTATATTTCAATCTATCAATCTATCTATATATATATATTTGTCTTTTTATTTATCTTTTAATCAATCAATCATTCATTCTATCTATTCATCTATCTAACTTTCTGTTTATTAGTGTTTCTATTTATTTTTTATATATCTGTCAATCTATCTATCTATCTATCTATCTTTCTATTTGTCTATTTATTATTTATTTATTTATCTATCTATCTATTTATATATCAATTAATCTATCTATCTATCTATCTATCGAACTATATGTCTATCTGTTTGTCTATTTATCTATCAATCAATATATCTATCTATGTGTATATCTTTCTATATATATATCAGTCTATATATCTCTCTATCTAATTATCTATCTATCTATATGTTTATCTATCTATCTATCTCTATATCTATCTATCTATCTATCTATCTATCTATTTGTCTATCTATGTATCTTTTAATCTATCTATTAATCTTCCTATCAATTTGTCCATCCATTTGTATATCAATATTTCTATCAATATGTTTATCAATTCATCTATCAAATTATTTTTCTATCTATCTATCTATTTATCTATCTCTCAATCAATCCATCAATCAATCTCTATATAAATGTATCTATCTATCTATCTATCTGTTTGCTTTATTTATGTATGTCTATTTGTCTATTTTTTAATATGTATGTCTATCTATCTATCTGTCTATTTGTCTATCTATCTATCTATCTATCTATCTATCTTCCTATCTTTCTATCTATCGATTTGTCTATCTATCTATTTGTCTATCTATCTTTCTATCTATCTATTTGTCTATTATTTTGGTTGTCAATCTATCTATCACCTATTATATGTCTATATATCTTTATATTTATCTTATCTGTTTATCTATATGTCTATTTATCTGTCTATCTATATGTCTATTTATCTGTCTATCTATCTATCTTTCTTTCAATCAATCAATCAATCTATTTATCTATCTTTCTATCTACCTATATATTAACTAACTATATGTGTATCTTTCTATCTGTTTATCAGTCTATCTATTTATCTATTAATCTATCTATCTATCTTTTTGTCTATCTATTTGTTTATCAATCTATCTATCTATCTGTTTATCTATTTATCTATCTATTAATTAATCTATCTATCTATATATCTACCTACCTACCTACCTATATATCTATCTATCTCTCTATCTATCTAGGGGTGTAACTGAGCCAAACTGAGCCGTATTAACAAAGGCTTAGGTTCAACTCAAAATATTTTGGAAGGAGTTGGATTCTGCTTGAGTTCCTTTATTTTTTAAAATTCAAGCTCGAGTTTGAGTTTAGCTCGAGCTCATCAAGATCGAGCTCGACTCGGGTTCATTAGTTTAAACCTCGTTTGGTTATAGCTCATGCTCATTCATATGTGAGCTTGATTATAAGCTTATTTAAGCTCGATAAGGAGTTCATTTGTGAGCTCATTGCGAGTTCGGTAAGGAGTTTGTTTGTGAGCTCATTTGAGTTCATCTGTGAGCTCATTTGAGTTCATCTGTGAGCTTGTTTATGATCTTTAACAAAAATTAATAGTTTAGCATCATATACTATATCTAAAAAAATACTAAAAACTTAATACAAGTTATTAATAATAACTAACATATCCAAACCAACTAAACGTTACAACACCAATGAAATAAAAAAACTTACAATCATCCTTAAAATTAAAAAAAATAATGTTTAAATCTAACATATAAAAACTTCAAAATAATCTTTCTCTTCATCTTTCACCGTGATCTCTTCCATGTCTTGGCCTCTGAAGCTTTCAATACAA